>MU224254.1:6676338-6703550 GCA_018584345.1 Thuja plicata | reverse complement strand
TCTTGAAGTCTTGTGAGAATTGCATGGTTTCCTCTAGAATACTTATCTTGTTTTCATAGTCTGATGTTAAAGTAGTTAGCAACTTTTCCATTATATCTTCTTCTGATATTTCTCCACCATTGTTTCTTATTCTAGAGACTGTTTCATTTATCCTTTGATTGTAAGCTCTAATGTTCTCTTCAGGTAACATCTCAAGCCTATTGTATTTATTTTTCCATGTATTCCTGCATGCATTCTTTTCTTGAATATCTCCTTCAAACATATCTTCTAAATACTTCCATATGGTGTATGCTCTGTCAATTTTCTTGATCTCAGAAAATTCACTGTCGGATAAAGCACTAATTAGGGCTTCTTTAGCAATTGCATTATTGGTAAATGTTTCATTTTGTCTATTAGTAGCATCATCCTTTGCAAGGTCTTTCAGAGATAGAATTACAACTTCTTGTGTAGAAATTTCAAAGATCTCAAAGCCAACACACTGTAGATGTGTTATCATTTTGTTTTCCCAATCCAGATAATTTTCTCCACCGAACTTAGGGATTTCTTTTCTAAAGTAAGACATATGATCTACCTTAAGCTGTTAGGCTTCTTCTCCAAGGCACTTGGCTCTGATAGGTCAATTGTTAGAATAGTCCCAAAGGATAACTAAGAGGGGGGGTGAATCAGTTATCTGTAACTTTAATTATTTTTACTTCCTTAACTTTAGAATACAACAAAGTAAATGCTTAATCAGATAACACAATACACAACACACAATTTGATTACGGGGAAACCAAATGGTAAAAACCCCGGTGGGAATTAGCACCCACAATAAACTATACTTGTTTATAGTAATCCCTGTTAGAAGATATTTCAACCATGTTAGGAGTTGTACTTTATAATACAATAAGTATAGTGACCTGGTTAAGGGTCAGACCCTGTTAGGAGTCTTTTACAAATAACCCTATTAGGGGTGGTGGACTCACTCTGTCCAAAAGCTCACTGCTTAATGGTGAAGGTTACAACCTTCTATATAATAGATATGCACTATATATAATAATGAACTATAGAGTAGACATGTTTTCTTGATTAGTTCCAGTGTATTACAATCTTTCACTTCTTCACATAGACTCTTGATGAATGAACCACATCTGATAATCTGCTCTGTACATCTTTCATCTCTTTTCATATCATTTACACTTAGCGTATCACAACTTACTTGCTATAAGTATCTCCCTCAAGGTATAAGATCATGGGAACTATAAGACAACTCTTCATAACATCCTTTTCAACTCTACTAAGAATGCAAGAATAATTACAACCACGCAAGTATAAATTGAATAGACGCGACGCTTAACTAAGTCGGCCTCACCAAATTAGCTCTAACTTTGCAATTGCCTTGAAACACATATGGCACCTTTAGATAACTATCATCAACTCATAACTACTCATGAATATACACACGCATATCCTAAAGATAGGCACAACTCAAGAAACATGTTACATACGTCGGCTCTGAATAGATACTCTTCCAGAACTGTAACTACCAATAACAGAATTACACAACTTGACTGAAACATCATATTTGGATCTATGTGTATGAACATAACATAATAAACATGTCAAAAACATGTATCTAACCATGCAAGTATTCATGTCATCATTCTGATAAGTACATACAGGATTACTACTGTGTATTATATGTTGACATCAATGACAAACATACAATCAATCAACTGAACAGAATCAAATCTCCAACAGTCATTTTGTAGGTTGCCTTATTGGGTAGGGTAGCTCTAGGTATTAGCTCTATTTTATGGCTTACTGACCTCTTAGGTGGTAAGGGGTTGGTTGTCCATCATTCACTATCCCTTGATACTTTACTAGCATCTCTTGAACTTCTTTGGGTAGCTCTGTCTTCTTCTCTGATTTGTCTGTAGCTTCATTTGGCTTCAACACCAGTGAAAATCCAACTCCTTATCCTTCATCTAGAGTCTCTAAGATATCCTTTTCTCCCACCATGAAAACATTGGGTCCACTAGACTTCACTTCTACATCCTCCAATAGTGAGTGGATTTTGTATGTTACATTGTCTTTCTTGAAAGTGTAGGATTTTTTCACTCCATTATGCATAGCCATCTAGTCAAATTTCCATGGTCTACCTAGGATCAAGTGACATGCATCTATAGGTAATACATCACATAAAAATTTATCTTTATATCTCCCGATGGAGAATTCCACCCAAGCTTGTTCATTAACTAGGACATGTTGTCCTTTGTTTAGCCAAGTGACCTTATAGGGATTGGTGTGGGGTATCCTTGTCATTTTCAGCTTACTAACTTCCTCTTTTGACACTATTTTTTCAATTGATCCTAGGTCTATGATGAATCTACACACCTTTCCCATCATATTACACTTTACTCTAAACAGTGCTCTCCTCTGACTACTTTCTTCCTTTACTAGTTATTTTATGAGAGTTCTCCTCATCATAAGGTTTTCTCCCTCCTCTGATTCCAGTGGTACTTTAGGGTACTTTTTCCCACTTGCCTCTTCATGAACATAGTTCACTCTTTTGTCTCCTCCTTGAGAGGTACTTCCCTTCTCTGGACACCTATAAGCTGGATGTCCTAACTGATTACAATGATAACACTTCATGTTGGAAAAATAGTTGCCTCTTCCTTGGCTAATGCCTCTTCCTCTATTATTAGAGTTCCTTCCTCTACTTGAACTTCCCCTACTGAAGTTTCCTTCATGTTGTTCAGTGAGCTTAGTCTCTTATTTTTCTTTAGACTCAGAGCTTCTTCCTCCATAACCACTTGTTTTTCCTCTGGTGTCTCTTCCTCTACCTCTTCCTCTTGAAGTATTGGAGTCATGTTTCTTCTTCAACTTATCCTCCACCTTAATAGAAATTTTTTTGCACTTCTGAACTATATCTGGAGTCAAAAGACTCATCTCATCTTGAATGGTCAATTTGAGGCCATTAAGATACCTTGCTACTTTCACTTTCTCATATTCTGCTATCCTTGACCTCATAAAGAGTCTTTGAAACTCTTCAGTGTATGAATTGACATCTAGGTCCTTCTATCTTAGACCTTGTCTTCTCTTGTGGATTTGGATTTAATAATCCTTAGGGATGTAAGCATCTCTTATTCTTGCTTCCATATCTTTCCATGAAGCAATGGGTCTTTTCCCTTCCTTCTCTCTCTTATCTTGGATGAACTTCCGCCAAGTGAGGGAAGATCCTCTCAATCTTGCTTTAGAAACCTTCACCTTTTGAGCCTTTGTGATTCCATCACACTCAAAATGGTTCTCTAGTCCTTCTATCCAATAAAGGACTACCTCTGCTTCCATTTTACCACTTAAAATGGGAACTCCTTCCAATGCTTTACCACTCATAGCCTTTAAGGATTTTAGAAAAGGTTCCTCTTGAAGGACAGGATCAACTTCAAGGACTTCATCTTCAAGGGAAACCTCTTTTCCTTTCCCTTCCATTCTATCCTTCACTTCATCTACCTTTACATCAACTTCATCCACTTTTTTCTCTAATTGAGCAAGCCTATCTCAAACTAGTTTGTTCTCCTCCTCTTATTCATCTACCTTATTTTATAATTCAGCATTAGTCACCATTTTTGAATCTCCAATGGATTCCTCTGGTTGTAACATTAACCAGAAGCTTGATCAAAGAGGCTCTGATACCAATCTAATAGAAGTAAACTTCAATGGTGTGCTTGCACAATACCACAAGACATGACTTCTCTATTCCCAGTCCAATTAGGATCCTAATCTTCTCTATAGGACCACTCTATCATCTAGGCACTAAACCTAAGACTCTCCCTAACTCTTCTCTAAGAGTTCAACTATTGTGCTTCACCTTGAAGGACTTCCACCATCAATTTTGTCTCGCCATGCTCCCCATTGGTTCCATGGATTTCAATGCCAAATCCATGAAATCAACACCACACATGTTACAAGGGTCTTTTTTATTCTTATAATGTTCACTCTACATCCTTACAACTCCATTCCCACAACTCTTCAATGCCAATTTGATCGAGTTCCTAATTTGTCTTCAAACTGTCCTAATAGGCCTAATGGTCCTATTAGCCCTATCCAGAGGGTTTTTCTGGATTAACTCTCAAAAATTTCTCACAACCCCCAAAACCAATTAGGGACCTTTTTAGGGTCTAAGGTTCCCAAGTTGTCTGTACATCATTGTCCTAGAAAATAGGGCTTTTAGGCCTATTTTGACTCTCTACTAGAAACTCTCTAATTTCTCCTCAAAACTCAATCTAGATGGATTGGTTGAGCTCTGAGCTTGATACTAGGGACCTATGGGACTCTAAAAACACTGACTCCACTCTTGGTTTAGTTCTCCATTACATACCCTTGTCTCTGCAAATGGATTTATCCCTGCCATACCTCTAACCAAACTATCCTAGCTCGCCTAGGGCATGACTTTAAAAATAGCTAAACACATTACCTAACCTCCTACCTCTATATAAAAAATGTACAGAGGCTCCCCTACAAGATTCATCAAACCTTTGAATATTTCTACAGTTGAATCTCAAGTGGGAGCCATGAAAGCAAAACTGTCTAAAAGACACCAGCAAACTACCTAGTTTACAATTATTTTCCTACAGCTTGAAGATTAACTCAAAGAAATGAACACACTAGAAAAAAAATTCTTATATCACTCCACACTACATGAATCCACAACTAGATCTTGATTTTCAATCCATTAGATCATCATTAACAAGAAAAATAGTAGACTGTGCACTATATTCAAGGAATTCTCTTTTCTCACTCACAAAAACTTCATTACAAAAACTCTCTCCTCAAGATTCAAGCCTTAGAGTGTCTTAGATTCCATTCTCCACAATTATAGGCCATTTGAAATCAATTCCCACTCCTACATTTGTGGGGATCCTATGTTGTCGATTTGCATGCAACATTTGCAATTTCTTGCAAATGTTGTCATGACAACTTTTGGCATCTTTTTACATTTACTATGCCAACTAGAATATAGGGCCTCTATACTATGTAGTTCTATTAACTAACCCTATTTAATGACCTCAAAACATCTTTTACATTCTTCATGGGTCTAGGACACATTTTGAACCCAAATCCCAACTTTAGACCAACTAGGCCTAAACTAACAATGACTAATTGGTGACCTTAGTACTAACACTAACTCACCTATTCCACATGACCTACTAAGGCCTCAAATAAAACACACATCTCTGACTTGGCTAAGGTCAGATACAATCCAAAAATTTCTAAGGCTTGAGGATTGCCTAGGTGCTCCTGCACCAATTATCTTCTTATCTAAGTTCTCCTCTACAAGTGTTACAACTGTTGACTACAAATTTGGGCCTTGATTTAAAATTTCCCTTATAAGAGTATCCATTTGATCAATAGGTGAATCCTATTCATCATATTCTACCTTAGGCACTAACTCAGCTATAATTTCTCTAGCTTGCCTTAAGACTCTTGTCTTCTTCTTCTTTGATCTCAACTTGTCTTTTACAACCATCTTCTTCAATTATTCTGAAAATTTTATCAAATCCTTAGGTTTGAACTTAGATATATCAACTGGTGTGGCCAGTGATTCTTCTTATATTCAACTTCCTCTTCTGCAACAAGCACTATTTTCTATCTCTCCAAGGCTTAATTTCCTTTGTGTCTTAGATTCTTCTTTAGTCTTTTTCTGAGTATCTCATGTTGAATATCCACCTGTCTGTGATAGACCAGTATTTTGTTCTCCAATGTTTTGTACCAAGCTAGGGACATCAAGAACAACATCCCTAATTAACTGATATACAAAAAAATTGTCATCTCCCTGCATAGGTTTATTAGATTCTGCATGAACTTGTTATTCTTGTATCGCTACCTCCTTTATATTTAATAGGTTCTTCTATGTCTCAACAGTCTCAATATGAACATTCTGTGTGTCAACAATTAGAAGTCTAGTTGCTCTGCTCTTTATTTTGAGTTTATGCTTGTGATCTTCAATCATTATCTTAGCATCTTCAACACATAGTTAAGGTTGCACTTGGATTAGTGCACTTTCCATAATATCTATGTCCAACTGCAATGCATCGCTCCATCTAGCATCAATCAAATGATATAGTTCATCAGGAATGCAAGAATGGATCACTAAAGGTGTTTTGATATTGTCTTAGCATTCATGACAACATTGATGTGAAAAAAAAAATCAATGCACAAAGAAACCATATCAATAGTACTACAAACAATATCTTTCAAAGTCTCTTTGAAAAACCTTCCCAATCAGTAAACAATTTCTCTCCATTTACAAACTCTCTCTCTCTCCCCTTACATATACCTTATTTTTCATCTCTCCCCCTTAGTCACATATTTTTTCACATAAATTTATCTCCCCCTTTGACATCAATGACAAAGGCACGAGAATGCACTAAGTCATAGAAGCCAAAAATCTGAACATCTAACTCATCAAGCTAACTACTCCCCCTAAGTAGTAGCCACCACAAACATAAATATAGAATAATGATGATCTATATAAAAATACTGGACTGGTGCAAATTAATGTATCTCTAGCTCTAATTAGGAGGGGTAATCACCCCAAGCTTACCTCGAATATACTCAAAACTATCCTTTAGCAAGGGCTTCATGAAAATATTTGTAATATGCTCTTTTGTAGATACATATTCCAATCTGACTTCTTTCTCATTGACCTTGTCTCTCTAGAAATGATATTTGATAGAAATATTATTTGAATGTAACACAGGGTTCTTTGAAATATTGATAGCACTTTAATTGTCACAATAGATAGCAATAGGCTCATCAATGCATACTCTAATATATTTCAATATTTTCTTTATCCAAATCACTTGTGTATAAATTAAAACAACAACAACATATTCAACTTCAACAGTAAATTGTGAAATACAATTTTTTTTCTTAATTTCCCATGAAACTAATCTCTTACCCAAAAATAATGATCCACCACTTGTGTTTTTTTATTTCACCCACATTACCTTTCCAATCCAAATCACCTTCCCAATCCACATCATTATAAGAATTCAATGTAAAAACATTATCCTTTCCATACCATAATCTATAATAACTATCCCTTTCAAGTATCTGAATATCCTTTTAACAACAACAACATGTAATTCCTTGAGTTCTTCTTGAAATCTTGCAACATTGCAAACAACATTCATAATATCTGGTCTAGTTTGTGTCTATAGTAATCCTTTGATCATTGATCTATATCTTATTTAATTTTATTTAGGTGAATCATAATATTTTGTCAATTTGCAACCAGTAATCATAGGAGTAGCAATAGGTTTTGAATCATCCATGCCAAATTTCTTCAACAATTATTTCACATACTTGAACTAAGATATAAAAATACCTTTATCTATTTGTATAATTTATAAACCAAGAAAAAATTTCATCTCACCTATCATGGACATCTAAAACTCTTCACACATCTCATCAGAAAATTCCTTACTCAACTTGTCATTTCCACCAAAAACAATATCATCCACAAAGACTTCAACGATCAAAATATTATCATGAAAAACTTTGAAGTATAAGTTACTATCAACAATACATTTACTGAAACCAAGCCTCAATAAATATTTATCTAACCTTTCATACTAGGCTCTAGGTGCTTGTTTCAATCCATATAATTCTTTCTTCAATCTGAAAAACATTTCAATCTTCATTGGTCAAAGGAAAAACATTAGCCTTCTCAATGTATACTTCCTCTTCCAACTCTCCATTCAATAATGTAAACTTAACATCCATCTGATATACCTTAAAATCTTTGTAAGTAGAATATGCAAGAAACATCCTAATAGATTCAATTATAGAAATAGGAGAAAAGGTCTCCTCAAAACAAATACCTTCCATATGTGAGTATCCCTTGCAAACAAGTGTGGCTTTGTTCTAAACCACTTCACCTTCTTCATTCAATTTATTTATGAATGCCCATTTAGTACCAATCACATTTTTTTCTTTAGGTCTAGGAATAAGAATCCATGTCTTATTTTTCTCAATCTATTCCAACTCTTCTTCCATCGCTTTAACCCAACTTTCATCTTTGTGTGCTTCATCAACATCCTGAGGTTCAATCTTATAAATTAAATAAATTTCATTTCTAGAAATTCATCCTCTAGTCTAAACACAATGATTCTTATCACCAATAATCTATTGTTTTTAATGATTTAACCTTACATACCTTGGATTGTTCGAATTTGCATTTGTAGCAGACTCTTGTGTTTCCACTTCTTCCTCATTTGAAACTTCTTTATTTTTTTCTACCAAACCATTATAATTTTGATTTTGATTATGTTCTTGCACAATTTGATTGTCTTCTTCATTGTCTAATTAATATCTACACGATCTGATTTATTTCTAAAAATTCTCATCCACTTTTACATTTTCACTTTCAATTACCTTCTTCAATATTTTTTATAACACTTGTACGCTTTTCTTTTTGTAGAATAACAAAGAAAAATTCCTTCATCACATCTAGGATCAAATTTTCCTAAGTCTTCACCTCTTCTGATATAACATTTTCTTCCAAAAATTCTAAGGTATTTCACTGTAGGAACATGACCATACCAAAGTTCATAAGGTGTCTTACCAGTGCCTTGCCTGATTTGAACTCGGTTCAATGTATAGACAATAGTGCTAACTGATTCTCTCCAATATATCTGTGGTATATCTCCTTCAATCATCATACTTCTTTCATTGTCTAGGATAGTTCTATTTATTCTCTCTTTAATTTCATTTTGTTGTGAATTTTGCAGAGAAGATATTCGCCTCTTTATTCCATGCTCTTCACAAAAAGTGTTAAACTTAGTAGATGTAAACTCTCCACCCCTTTTCGATCTCAAACATTTCAACTTCATACTTGTTGCAGTCTCAACCATAGCTTTAAAATTATTGAATTTGTCAAAGGCTTCATATTTATCTTTCAAAAGTGTAACCCACATCATTCTATAATAATCATCAATGAACTAAATGAAATACATATCCCCATAATAGCTTCTAGTTCTTGAAGGACCACATAAGTCAGTCTGCACCAAATCTAGCAATCCACTCAAAGAATAAATCTTGCTCTTAAAAGTAGATTTATTCAACTTACCTAATTTACATTCCTTACAAATTGCATTAGAAGGCTTCAATAGTTTAGGAATATATATAGTTATTCCCTTGTAATGCTTATCTTTGCAATGTTATCAAAGTTCACATGATAAAATCTCTAGTGCCACAACCAATTGTCATCAATCTTAGCAATCAAGCATCTATTCTTAGAATTTTTTGAATGAAATACATTACCTTTATTCATCTTCCTGATGCAATATCAATTCTAGAGCTTTCAATAATCTTGCACATTCCATCCTTGAATTGTAAGTTGCAACCTTTATAAAATAGTTTTCCAACACACAAAAGATTGTACTTCAAAACTTCAACATATAAAAAATCATCAGCATTATTCGTGTCATCAAGTGTAGTAGAACCTCTACCTCTGATCATACAAGGAGTATTATCACTAAATCTAACAATACCACAATCATAATTCTCCAACTTCACAAATTTATTTTTGTCTCCAGTCATGTGTTGTGAACAACCACTGCAAATAACTCATTCATCCTTTTTATCTACATTTGAAACCAATTATTTTTCTTCATTCAAGAAACTTAGATCTTCCTCTTTGATAAAAATAAACATAATCTCATCTTCACTCTTTTCAGATTCATCATCAGTTACACCTTCATCAGTAGCATAATAACACTTCTTCTTATATTTAGACTTGAATTTCTTAGGCTTGTACTTAGATTCTTTATCTGGACATCTTGAAGCAATATGACCAATCTTATTGTATGAAAAATATTTCAAAGTTAAATTTCCTTGATACTTACTAGATCCCTTAGGTAGTCTCTTTGTAATTAGGTCTTTAATCTCTTCAAGTTTTATTTCTTCTTCTTCAATTTCTTCCCATTCCTTAGCATATCTAGATACATACTTAGACAAAATTTCTATAGGGTCATATATTTTCTTATCCTTAGAAATAGTAGCTTTAAATGTAGATTCAACTTTAGGAAGACTATCTCCAAATTATCTCATTTAAAAAGTAGATAAATTACCAATAAATGTCTCTCTTGTTATAGTTCTCACAATTCTGATTTCTTCAATAGAAGCAACTTTGTGATTGTAAGTAGTGGGGAAATATCTTAATATTTTAGAAAAAACCTCATTCTCATGCAATGTTCCACCAACGCATGTGATTGTAAATACTAGTTTGATCACCTTCTGCACAAAGGAAGTAATGTTCTCATCTTCGCTCATCTTCAATGCTTCATATTTCCCTTTCAGACTATGTAGCTTGTCTATCTTCATGAATGCATCTCCTTCATTTAAATTCTCTAATTTTATCCATATTTTATTTGCAATCACTAATTCCTTGACATTTATGTACTCAACATCTGATAAGGCACTCAACAAGGCTTCATTCGCTCTCATATTGTGCTAAAAAAATTTCTTTTCATCAGGAGTGGTAGTAGAAATATCAGCAAGAGGGGTTTAAGACTTCTTAGTGACATCCCAATATTCTTCTCCAATGCATATGAGGTGTGTATGTTGGGTTACCAAGAACACTGAGAGTGGGGTGAATCAACGATCTATTAAAATTTTAACATAGAAATATTATCTCAACAAATGACCTTTAGTTTAGCATAAAATATATGTGTATAAAATGATTAGACAATATAAACAACATGGCATAAGACCAAGCACAAGTACACAATTAAATCACTTGAAAAATGTTTTATAGTGGAAAACCCCTAAGGGTAAAAACCACTTTATGAATCCTTTTATTATGCCTCACTTGTAAAATTGATGTCGCGCATAGCATACCTTAGGGCCTCACTAGACAAGGTAATGCCTCACATAGCCAAACTACCTCACATAGAAACTTACAGAAGAACCCACTTCCTAGTCATACAAAAAAAAAACAATTCAATAGAGGGACACTCTTTTTTCCATTCAATTCATATTACAATCTTTTCTCATCACAAATTAAAAGAGATTATACCAATCATTCCTTTCAATGTTGTGTACTCAATAGTGTTATTTTCCTTCTTTCCTACAAAAACCAATAAAAAATATGCCATCATACTACTATCAAGTCTGTAGTCTCAATGATATTGTTATGCATCTTCAATAAATCTGCAACTTTAATCTTGTCATAAAACTTCTGCAAATTGTTATACACACACTTGTTCAATATCATGAGTATGTCAATAAAACACTGCTTTGTATACTCTATAGAATATTCTCTACAAACTCTTTTGCAAACTGCTCACCAAGGATATCCGCATATAATTGTTGAAGACAATTACTCAATTGTGTATTTTCATTGATGTTACACAAATGTTTACACAAATAGAGATTTTTTGTATTAACCAAGCTCTGTTGATTAATGAAGGAAGTTCAGTACTAACCGAGTTCACTCGAGAATTACAGTAAGTTCAATTTCAGCCGAGTATTGGTTGGGCATCGAAGGATTATAGTGTTAACCGAGTTATGCATTTAGTTTCAGCCAACTAAAAATAGTTTACACTTTATGTTTAATTGGTTAATTACAGCCGAGAGAACTAAATTTTATTGTTTATTTGGAAGGGTATTCAAGCCGACTTGACAAGACCTAACATATATATAAAAGGTCAAGTTTGGATTGAATATGTAGTTATAGTAGAGTTCTTTGATATGAAGAATGAAGGCAAAGTAAGAGGGAATTCTGATTATGGACAAAATATCCAGGCCAAGCTACAAAAGAATATTTGATCAGTGGGGATCCAGTTAAAGCCAGAACATAGATCTGAATCAGAAAAGACATTTTCTTCTTCAAATAGGTCAAACTCATTGTTACTCTCTAACAATTGTAGCAGTGATCCAAATCTCTTTACAGAGTAGACTTAACAGTCTTTTCATAAATCCTCTCACAAGGTGGAATTTCTACATTGAAGTGTTTGAAGACCTCTAACAAGGCCACTCCTAATAGGGTGATTAAATCCTCTAATAGGGTCACACCTTACAGTGTGTTTTGTAACCTTTAACAGGGTTGGCACCTAACAGGGCTCACTTCAGAAGAGTGAAAAATAGTAACTATTTGCAATTGGTGGTTTTCCCAAATTGGGTTTCCATGGTAAATCTTGGTGTCATCTATGTACATGTTATATGCTTCATGCTTTATGTTTCTGCACTTAATCACTAAAGGATAGTTACATTTAATATCTTAAGATTGCTTTGTTAACCGAGTGATAGAAGAATATCTTTGTTAACTGAGTAATAGTGATAATTTTGATTAAGATATCTAAGGGACTTGGATTTATTTTTGTGGTAACTGATTCACCCCTCCCCTCTCATTTACTCAAATTATTTCCAAAAATTGGTATCAGAGATTTTCGTGCTTTCAGGAAAGGTTTCAAGGCCTAAGCTAAAGATCAAAGATGTCTTACAATAGGAAGTTCCCCAAGCTTAACAAAGACAACTTTGTTGCATGGAAAGAGTGGATGAGGCTACATCTATCTACTATTGGAGATACTGGTTTTCAATTCTTGGACAACAAGTATGTGGAACCACCTAGACCTATGTCTGAGGATCAGATGGTGGATAGGAAGAATCATAACATAATGATGATTGACATATCTTCTTCACTCAGCTATTCAAAATTTGATGAAGTCAAGGACTGCCCTACTTCCTATGATATGTGGAAGAAGCTGCATGATATCCATAGAGGAGCTGACAATGTAAAGAGAGCCAAAACACCGAGTCTCGAAGGTCACATTGATCAGATGAAAATGAAAGAAGGGTAAGACATTACAAAATACAGTGACAGGATCAAGAAAGGTTTTAGTGCCATCATAGCTACAAGTGGAATGATTGAAGACAAAACAATGGTTAGTAATTTATTGAGAACTTTACTTCCTATCTATGCAATTAGAGTTTTAGCTATTCAAGAGATGAGGTGCAGTAATGATATAACTATAGATGCTTTGGTTTGAAGGCTTACAGCTTTTGATTTGGACAATTTTGACAATTATTCTCCTAATCCTAGAAATTTTGGGTCTGGGTTCAAAGCCAAATTAATTCTTGGTAAGAGGGATAGAAACTCAAGAGGAAAATAGATTGACAATGACACTGAGATTAATCTGATGATGAAGATCTAGAAATAATTGAAGCACTACTTGCAAAGAGAGATGCCAAAGGAAAAGGAAAGTACAAAGTAATAATACCATTGGTTTTCTTTTCATGTGATGAGGTTGGTCACATTTCTACTAAGTGTCCAAACAAAGAAGACAGAGATGAGAAAAAGTTCAAAAAGTACAAAGACAAGAAATATTTCAAAAGTTACAAAAGCTATAAGGACAAAGGTAAGAAATCTTGTTATATTGCAAAAGATTCTAATAATGATGAAAATGAAGATGGAATGGTTTACATTGCTATTAAGGATGAGTCACATAATGAAGAAAATGAAAATAATACACTTTTCTCACATGTTAATGACACTTGTATAATTGATAGTGGTTGTTCTCACCACATGACTGGTGATAAAGCAAAATTTGAATATCTTAAGCACTATGATGGTGGGAGTGTCAGATTTGGGAATAATGAACCTTGCTATGTGAAAGATAAAGTTTGTATTGCTCTAACTGAAGGAATCAAATGTAAAAATGCTTATTGGGTTGAACGACTAAGGCATAACATACTAAGTGTGGCATAGCTAAATAACATTGGTTTCAAGGTAGAATTCATGAATGGTAAGGCCAAGCTCCTGGATGGTAAAGGAACCCTGTTGGAATTGGAAAGAAAACAAAAGGTAATCTATTCTATATTAATATAAATGAAAGTTCATATTTTATTGCACAAGTAGAATAAAGTTGGTTATGGCATAAAAGACTATGTCATGTGAATTTTGATAACCTAGTCAATATAACCAAGAACAAAAGAGTAAGAGGTATTCCTATTTTGAAGAAACCTGAATTGGCAATATGCAAAAAATGCCAAATTGGGAAGATGGGAAAAACTAGTTTCAAGGGAAAGAATTACAATACTAAAGAATTCTTGGAGTTGGTGCATACTGATCTATGTGGACCAATTGGAACAACAAGTTACACTGGAGAGAATTATTTCATTCTATTTGTTGAATATCATTCTAGAATGATGACTATTATGTTTCTCAAAGAAAAATCAGAAGCTTTTCAGAAGTTCAGTGGTACCTTACTAGAGTTGAGAAGGAAATAGGAAAGAAACTAAAGTGCCTAAGATCTGATAGAAGAGGTGAATTCATTTCTAATGAGTTCAATGAATTTTTCAATGAAAGAGGAATCAAGAGACAAGTATCTTCCCCTGGTACACCATAGAAAAATGGAATAGAAGAAAGAGGAAACAGATCTATTATGGATTGTGCATGAACCTTGATGATTGAAAAGAATGTTGCAAACAAATACTAGAAGGAATTTATCAGCACTGTAGTTCACACCTTGAACAGAGTTCACCTAAAGAAAGGTACTGATCAGACACCTTTTGAATTATGGTATGACTATAAACCCAATGTTTATTATTTCAAAGTATTTGGAAGTAAATGTTACATCTTGAAGGAAGCAAGAAATGGAAAATTTGATGTAAAAGGTGATGAAGGTATATTCCTAGGCTACTCTTGTAAAACCAAAGCATATAAATGTTTGAATCTTGCTACTCATAAATTCATAGAAAGTGTACATGTGAAGATTGATGAGTTTGCAGAGAGAAGTGAAGAACATAGCAGTAAAGAGCCTGAGGACTACAGAAATTGTGTATTATGAACTTGATACTATGCCTAAGACACAAGTAATGGTGATTAGATAGAAACCCTGTCAACTAATAAATTCATCAGCACAAACTTTGTTACAACCTATGAAACTTGAGCTGCTAAAAGAGGTAACCAAGTCATAGACATAGGAAACCAAGTCTCAAATAGAGGAAATTGAGTCATAGATAGAGATAACCGAGTCTCAGACAGAGGCAACCAAGTCTCAGTCAGAAGAGAAGAAAAAAATGTTTGAGCATGGTGAACCTAGTAATGCAAGTTTAGAATCAAAAAGGAAGGAACCTTTACTTGCTAAATATGTCAGAAGGCAACATGAACCTGAGAAAATAATTAGATTAGATAGAAGGTATAATGACAAGAAAAAAACTTAAAGGTACATGTTTGCTTAGTGAAATTGAGCCTAGATCCATTAAAGATGCTCTGAATGATGAAAGTTGGATAGAAGCCATGAATGAAGAAATTGAGCAAATAGAAAAGAACAAGACCTAGGCTCTTGTGCATAGAACAAAAGATAAGAATATAATTCATACTAAGTGGGTTTTTAGAAAAATGTTGAATGAAAAAGGTGATTTTTCTGGAAACAAGGAAATATTAGTGTGTAAAGGATATGCTCAAGAAGAGGGTATTGAATATGGAGAAAATTTTGCTCTTGTTACAAGACTTGAAGGAGTCAGAACTCTTCTGGAATATGCAGCACATAAAGGATTCAAGGTATACCAAATGGATGTAAAATATGCATTCTTGAATGAAATTCTTGAAGAGGAAGTTTATATTGAGCAACCTGAAGGTTTTGTTAATCCTAACAAAAGGAATATGGTTTGTAAGCTGCACAAAGCTTTGTATGCACTGAAGCAAGCTCCTAGAGCTTGGTATGAAAGACTTCATGGCTACCTGATAAGTATTGGATTTCTGATAACTAATGACAATAGTAGTTTGTACATCAAAGAAGGACCTTGGAACAAGATACTATTAGTAGAGATATTTGTTGATGATATACTATTCACTGGACATGATGATTTATGCAAAGCATTCTCTAAAGCTATGAGTAAGGAATTTGAGATGTCTATGTTTGGAGAAATAAAATTCTTTGTTGGTTTACAAGTTCATCAGGTGAAGGATGGTATCTACATTACTCAATCTAAATACATCAAAGAGATACTGAAGAAATTTGGAATGGAAGATTCTAGACCAGTTGGGACACCTATGTCTACTGGACATATGTTGTCTAAGGATGATGAATCAAAGGAGGTAAATTAGACTACCTAAAGATCCATGATTGGTAAACTTTAATATGTTGTTGACACTAGACCTGATATCGCATTAGCAGTTGGTATTTTTGCAAGGTTTTCAGCTAATCCTAGAGAGAATCCTTTGATGGCTATTAAAAGGGTTGTGCGATATCTTAAAGGCACTGAAGACTATGGATTGTGGTATAAGAAAGGAGGAAACTTTGATTTGAAGACTTTTATTGATGTTGATTGGGCATGAAGTGTTGATGACAGAAAGAGCACCAGTGGGGAGCATTATTTATTGGAAAGAGGTTAGTCTCTTCGACCAGCAAGAAGAAAAATTGAATTTCTTAGTCTACAGCAGAGGCATAGTATGTGGCTACAACAGTGAATAGTTCAAATATCATATGGTTCAAATAGTTGTTGTCAGGTATGAAGGAAGAAATCAAAGAACTAGTTATCATCTACTATGACAACACTAGTGCTATTAACATTTCAAAGAGCCCTATGATGCATACTAAGACTAAGCATATTGCAATAAAGTATCATTTCTTGAGAGAATTAGTTTAGGACAAGGAAGTAAGGTTGGAATATGTGAATGCTAAAGAACAAATTGCAGACATATTCACAAAACCTTTACCTAGGGATGAATTCTTGTATTTTAGTGGAAAGCTAGGGTGATTCCCCTAACTGAAGTTCACTAAAGCATAGTTTAGTGATGCATCAATCGAGCTATAGTGAAGATCTAACATGTTGATGTAGATTGTCAGAACTTATTGCATATGAATCAATACATCAGGTATATTACAACTTCATTAGATAGATTCTTTGGCATTGGTTGTCAAAGAGGGAGAGATTATTGATTTCGTGCCAAAGAAATTATTGAGGAAGAGATTATTGATGTCAGAGGGAGATATTTTTATTAGAAATAGTGATTGATGTAAGAGGGAGAAATATGTATTTCAGTGATTGTGAAGACAAAGGGAGTTTTCTGGATTAGAATCAGAATGAAGCTAAGACATTATAAAATTTTATCCTTGTTTCTGTTGCTCTATAATTCTTTGTATTATGACATGTTGTGCTTCCATCAATGCCAAAGAGGGAGATTGTTGAAGACAATTATTCAATTGTGTATTGTCATTGATGTTACACAAATATAGTGATTTTTTGTATTAATCAAGATCTGTTAGTTAATGAAGGAAGTTTAGTACTAAATGAGTTTACTCAGGCATTACAGTAAGTTTAGCTTTAGTTGAGTATCAATCTTACATCGAAGGATTACAATGTTAACCGAGTTATGCATTTAGTGTAAGCTGACTAACAACAGTTTACACTTTATGTTTAGTTGGTTAATTGCAGCTGATAGAACTAATTTTTATTGTTTATTTGGAAGGGTATTCAAGACAAATTGGCAAGACCTATCATATATATACAAGGTCAAGTTTGGATTGAATGTGTAGTTGTAGTAGAGTTCTTTGATATGAAGAATGAAGGCAAAGTAAGAGGGAATTCTGATTAAGGAAAAAATATCTAGAGTGAGCTGCAAAACAATATTTGATCAGTGAGGATCCAGTTAAAGCCAGATTAGAGGTCTGAAACAAAAAATACAATTGCTTCTTCAAATAGGTCAAACTCATTGTTACTCTCTAACAATTGTAGTAGTTATCCAAATCTCTTTACAGAGTAGACTTAACAGTCTTTTCAAAAATCCTCTCACAAGGTGGCATTTCTACATTGAAGTGTTTGAAGACCTCTAACAAGGTCACTCCTAATAGGGTGATTAAATTATCTAAGAAGGTCACACCTTATAGTGTGTTTTGTAACCTTTAACAGTGTTGGTTCCTAACATAGCTCACTTCAGAAGAGTGAAAATAAGTAACTAGTTGCAATTGGTGGTTTTCCCAAATTGGGTTTCCACGGTAAATCTTGGTGTCATCTATGTACATGTTATTTGCTTCATGCTTTATGTTTCTACACTTAATCACTAAAGGATAATTACATTTAATATCTTAATATTGCTTTGTTAACCGAGTGACACTAGAATATCTTTGTTAACCAAGTAACATTGATAAGTTTGACTAAGACATCTAAGGGACTTGGATTTGTTTTTGTGGTAACTGATTCACCCCTCCCCTCTCAGTTCCTCAACTCATTTGCAACAATACTTCTCATTGACAATATTAGAAACATTTTAACACAAACTTGGTTATCATGCATTCAAACTTCCTTTAATCTGACATTAACACAATATACAGATCATCACAAATGATTCTAGAAATAGTCATGATAGGAACCCTTACTGATCAGATATAAACATCTTACTAAAAATGTTCAAATATTAAACCCTCACTCGATTAACATAATGAACACTTTATTTTAGATTAATATATGTCTCTAATATCATTTTATCTACACAAAATTTGCATTAACTACATCAGAAACACTTAAGAAATTAAATTCACATTTAGTTGTGTCACACTTTAGGATAAAAAAGATGTTTCGTCCAAAGTTGGTTTTGGTCGGACATTGTTCAGTCGAAACAATTTAGAACGAACACTCGTGGCGGCCAAGTGGCACCACGCGGTGTCGATGTGGCAAGGTAGGTTCAGCCAAAACTGGTTCATTCGAACTAGTTCTAGCCAAACATTCATGAGTAAATATAATCCAAATACATTAGATCAATGAAGAATTGGTACGCATATATACAGGGGGTTTCAGCCAAAACTGGTTCGGTCGAAATTGCTTGTGTGGCATCCTAAGTGGCATCCAAATAAACAAAATTTTCACAATTGCAGAACTTATGACTTCTGCAACTGATTTCTACATCAAAAATCAACTTTCTAAAGAAACTAAATATACCCTTTTGTATATCTTGAAGTCAATAATATTCTCATATAATTTTTATTATTCCTTGATTAGATCTAATATATTATATTTTAACATTCAAGAAGACGTTGAATCAGAAAAGAAAAAAAATAGTAAATCATATTAGAAAAATTTAAAATTTGTATGGTTCACTAGAGGAGAGAATCCTCTTCAAGAATGTGTAATTTTTTTTTGATTGGTATAATTGGTAAGGAAAATAAGGTGGGAGATGAAAACTATTTATTTCGAGTAAGTAAGACTTTGAACTTTTATAACCGAGAAAATATAGTTCAAAAAATAAATTTTATTTTTGCATTAACTCACTATACATGTCATCTAAAACATATTTTGAAATCAAAGGAAAAAAAAAATTATTTTCATATAGTTTTTTTGTGGGAGCTAGACCCCCTAATTTTCAATATTTTTCAGCAATTGAAAAATGAGCATTAAAATTTGAAAAAAAATATCAATTCTTGTTCAATTTTTTTTTTAAAAAAAAAAAGACATAAACTTCAATCATTTTTACACATTTCATCACTTTACATCATCTACAAATTCCAAATAGAAATGCCACTTTTATGTCATTGAAGTTGATCAGTTTTGGTGTTGTTAACCTTTTCCTTTATAAAAGTGTGACACAAGTTTGTACTTGCACAAATATGACTCTCACGTATTCAAAACCTCCTCTGTTTTGGCTTAAGAAATATATTCATATCATAATAAATAATTCTACAAAATAGTCATAAAGAGGTCTTCACTGATCAGACATGATTCAAAGACCTTAATGTCATTGATTTAACAATTAGAATTCATTTTCAATCAATCCATATCCTTCTCATATTGACTTTTTTATCAACCCTTTCTACACATAATTTGATCATGCTTTTGTGTGAAATTAGTCTTGGTTTCCACAGTTAGATCAATTTCTAAAAGCACAACTTGTCATTCCAATTTGATAACTTCCATCTTATTCCAAAAACCATTATTTTCATGTTTAATTCAACATGTACTCAAAAACCTATTTGACCTAGTATCAACACCTTGCTGGGATTTCAAAAACAAACCTTAATAACATAATATCCATCAGTGGTTTCAACATAATGTATAACTTCTTTTGTACTTGTAAACCCAGTTATGTTCCTCTGTATAATATCACTTCAGTATTAAAAATTACAACATTCAATGATCTAAGAAAATTAATATTAAAGAATGTTACCCATAGTTTGTTAAGATTATTTGATCGTTAATTAAAACTTGAACTATGTTTAGAACCATGTCTAATGGTTTTTTGTAATATTGATTCAAATGAAGTCTTTGTTAGCCAAATGTGACAAATAATTGAACATTGTTATATCGATACTCTCTTCCAACCATTTTGACAATTAACTAATCTTTTGATGTTAAGAAAATTACTCTATGTTTTGTTTTCACCACATAGAGCTCTCTTGTAGCCCAAGTGACACAAAGCTACACTTTGCATTAGACCAATTTCTAACCTTCTTAAAATCATCAATCAAATAAAGAAAGTCTTTAGAATGAACAAGTTCATTATTTCTTATATCAAGGAACTCAATGGAAGTCATAAGTAGAACTAGGAGTGTAGTTTTTGTTGTAACCATGACTATTATCATAGTGACTAAGAGTAGTTAACATAACTATTGGCATTGTGGTATATTTGGAGAAGATATAAAGAGTGGCCATGAGTTGATGCATAGGTGGTTGTCATCGATGGCAATGTATTCAGTTATCATGATTGGAGTGACCGGTAAGATCTATACATGATCGGTAAAGGAAAGATCAACTATACATATGTTGACTGGTGTTCAAGAAGAACAATATTAGACACAGAACGTGGTAGCAATCGAGTTAAGAAAAGATTAAAGTGTTTTGATTATAGATGTATTTTGTATATGGTAAATGGAATCCATGATCCCAATCGTGACAGTTTATACCAAGTTTTGAATGAGTCATGTTTTGAATGAGAAGATAATTTACCTATTTGGTCACCGATCAGAGTTTCATATAAATTTAATTAAGGCGGTGGATCTGAGGCCAATATATTAGTTCTAAATATTGAGAATACATTTGAGGATGACATATTGGATGTTGTTGACACTGGTTTCATGGAGGTTGGCTAATTTTTTGAGCCTACTATGGTGGAAAGTTCTACATCTTGTGTGACCTAATGACAGTTCTATATAAGGAGCACTTAATCATTTGATTTAGGGTTGTGATTGTATTTTCAAGTTGGGAAATCACAAATTGAAGGAGCAGAGATCAATACAACATTAGGAAGAAAAGGAGAAGAAAGGATGTGATAGGCAATTAGTGTCATTCTATAGATCAACATATCTTGTTGTTCCCTAACAGTTGCAATAGGTTAAATCCCTTAATCAGGTGAACTTTAATAGGTTCTTATTTGTAAATCCCTTAACAGGGTAACTTATTTATTGAGTTTTTAAATCCTTTAGCGAGGTAGATCATAACTGATCTTATTATACTCCTAACAATGTACTAATCACTCCTAATCTAGGGTTAACCCTCAGAAAGGGTATTTGTAGCTCCTAACAGGGAAAACTCTTTTACTATAGTAGTGGGAATGTGGGTGTCATACCCACCATGGTTGTTTCTATCTTACAAGGTTTTCCATGATAAAATATATGTGTTATGTGTGTTAAGCTTTTGGATGCTTGATATTGTTTACTTCTATTTGTTTACTTCAGTTATATGCTTTGTAGTTTTGAAGTTATTAGTGCACATATTCATATCGGTGGTCAAATTTTTTCATTGCTTATTTATTTTAATTCACCCCCCCTCTCAGTACCTAATATTTCCAACAATTGGTATCAAAGCTTTGGTCATCTTGATATTAAGCTTAACCGCTTGAGGAAAAGGTCCCTATAATTCAACATGGGTAGATACAAGTATGAAATGTAGCTTGAGGATGCAAGCAAAGTTATCAATGAACTAAAGGATTAAGTTGAGGCATTCCCTTGCTAAAAGAAGAGAGCTTCTTGAGAAATTGAGTGAAATTCAAGACTATATTGAATAACTATCTGAAGGTAGTTTGTCTGAAAAATCTAATAAAGTACTTGCAGATCTGATGGATAAAAATAGTGGACTCAAAAGGGAAGTGGAAAATATAAAAAGAGAGCTTGAAATTTAGTCTGTCGGGATGGTTGAAGAGCTTGAAGGAAGAAGAGTCACTGAGGATGCTAAGAAAGTTGTTGAAGATTCCCTAAAGGCAAAAGATGAAACCCTAACAGAGAATTTGGAGAAACTACTCAAATTGAAGCAAGAGGTTTCTATATTGTAGGAACACTTACATGCCACAAATGAATAAAAAATTTATATTGAAAAAGAGAATGAGGGAATAAGGAAAGATAATGATAAGCTAAAAGAAGAGTTGAAATTTATAGATGATATGATGGATAAATTCAGAAAGAGTTCTGCTAAAATTCATGAACAACTTGGAAGATAGTGGATGAATGGAGAGAAAAAAGGTATAGGATTTTCCAAATTTGAAGTTGGTGAATCACCTGGCACTAAGGACATCAATGCAAGAGGCAAATCAACACCCAAGGTGAAAAATAAAACTGGAAAGAGAAGGTATAGGCTCATATGTTTTAATTATCATAAGGAAGGTCATACTACTAATTAATGTTGGTTTAAACCTATTAGTCCAAATGTTAGACCTAGAGGTTCAAATTCTAGATCAAGAAATTGCTATGGTAGAACTGATAACTACATGCTAGATCTAATGCATTCCATGGAGTTTGTTATTATTGCAACAAGTTTGGACATAGAGATAATAAGTGCAAGGTGAGAATAAACAACTAGTGGTCATATGATTATAACAATTAGAGACCTATCAATCAAGGTAATCAATCAGATCTTACCTATTCTAATTATCACAACTATGCATATGTGGCTATGAATTTCTAATTAAGGTCAACCAGCAAAAATGCAAGACCCTAGAATCTAACAGGTATGGTATGTAATGTTTGTAACAAATTTGGTCATCTTGCTAGATTATGCAGAGTAAGAAAGTATACCAAAGGTCAACAAGTGAACAATATTGAAAATGTTAAAGGGGTGGAAATTACTAATGTTGATGAAGTCAGAAATTATATAAAGAAGACATGGGTGAGGAAAGCAGAATTGAATTCTTTTTAGATGAATGAGAACTCCACAAGTTCAATAAATGTGGAGAATCCAATGGTGAACTAATCACATTATTTTCTTAGGGGGAGCACTTATAGTTAAATCATTTACCGATCCCCTCAATTCATGAGTGGTAAGATTAATATGCATCTTGAGATGTCTATTTTTTAGTTGATGATGGTTAGTGAAGATAAAGTGTTTTTGTGCATATAAAAATTATTATGTTTCAACCATTGTGGTTAATGGAAAGCTTTATTTGATTGTTATGTTTAAACGACTACATTCGTAAACATTATAAAGATGAGAAATTAAACTCATTTGTCACTTTACATTCTCTTGAGGTTTATTGAATAGCATTTTATATTGATTGCATTCCATAGCGAGAGTTATTTGTGTTTGTGGACTAAGATTTCAAGGAAAAAATTATATTGGTTGTCGAGGACACTAATTGGTGAAGTCGAGGTTATTGCTTCTATGGAAAAGATCTTTATAGGAATCATTATTTCTTCTAATTGGTGACATTATGGATACTCCTATTTTGGTCGAAATCATTAATGAGCCAAGACCCATATTCAAGTTACACCCAATGAAGGAGAATGAGAATGAGCTAATGAGTGCCCTATCTTCAATACCCTATGGTGCATTATTGACAGAAGACATCCATTCTTTCATCCACTGCAAGCTGGAAGAACTTGGATTTGATGAAATCTATAATGAGTTATACCGTGTGATGACCAAAGATTAAAGGATGAGCATATGAATTTGATGAAAAAAGGTTTCACCTATGTGGCTAAGATACATCATGATTTTCATCCACAATGGATAAGATATGTATTGAGAATATTTCATGATCAATTCAGTTGGCTAGACAAGTCACTTAAGATTACAAAGGAGATAATCAATAGAGTTACTCAATTTTGTGCGACCACTAAGGCACCAACTCTACAAACTATTGTTGAAAATTTGGTTACTCGCTTGACCAAATCCAAAAAACATCACCAAGCCATGAATATCAAGGATATAATAAACAAGAAAGTGAAATTTTCTTCAATGGTGATAGGATATAGAGGATTCCCATCTATTCGGTTGAACAATGTACTTGGTGGAGCTATTCATGTTCCCTACAAAATGGTGAAGGAAGATGCAAAATATGATCTTTGTGAGATGTTGAGGAGTCAATTATTTGTGAACATGGAGAAGATCAAGAAAGATAAGTGTTGGAAACACTGAGAGGGGGGGAGTGAATCAGTGTTTGTCTATTAATTACTTTTCAGCAACTTAAACATAAATCAAACATACATAGAATGAAGCTTAACATAAGAACTCATAACACATGATATGATTACGGGGAAACCTTGATCAAAGGAAAACCCTGGTGGGAATTAGTACCCACAAATATTGTACTAGGCATAATGAACCTTTTAAAGATCCTTTGCCCTGTTAGAAGCAATCTTTACAACATGAGTACAATGACCTGGTTAAAGGTCTAACCCTGTTAGGAGTCTTTTACAAAACCCTATTAAAGGTATATGGCTCACTGCCTAGGCTCACTACCCAATTGGATGAAGGCTACAACCTTCTGAAAGTTGATATACACTATATCAAAAGTGAACTGTTGTGATGACATTGTTGTCTGATCAGTTCCGTGTATGTGCGAATTCTCTTACTCTCTTAAAGAGATTTATCATATATATACTTCATTATACTACTCTTCTGTATCTTCCTCTTACATCATAATTGACAATTGTAACATAACTTTACATTACATACTTATATGTTCATATCCGAATAGGCGTGACCCAAAACAAGACTCTAGTCGGCCCTAAAACAAAATACACAATGCTTCTAAACAATTTGGCTTAAGCATGTTTACTAAAATGTTAATTACATCATTACAAACATATAACTAAAGGCGCTTAGCCATTACATTACAAAATAATTCACAGTGATCAAAACACTAGTCAACTTCCATGCTCTATCTTCTGGACTGCTGGTCTACTGATCTGTCTATAACTTCATTGTACTATTGTTCCATACTATGTGTGTCTAGATGTAGTATGTACATATGTCATACAATATATATCTGAATGCGCATAAGCTCAATTGATCTCTCACACGTGCGCTGATGTGCTGATCACTGAATATCTATGTCTGCCTTGTTTTCCATACTTAGTCATTTTGTCTTTCATGACAGGAACTAAACATGACTTTGTTGCCATGATGACAACACAAAATGAGTCATGCATCCTCAAGAAGTCAACTTGCCAACAATCTCCCCCTTTGTCATTTATGGCAACAAAGGAATGTGGCCAAGTTTCTCAAAATGACTTAACAAAAAAAAATGAATCTTATTGATATATACATATACTTATCTGCATATACACATTCTATATTACTCCCCCTTTGACATTAATGAAAAAGGTGTATAAAAACTTGTAAGTCTTCTACATACTTACTCCATGTAAACTTTAGGGTACACAATCTGAAGAGATTGGATCTCTTTCTGCCAAAATACTTTCATAGCATCAATTGTCTGAAGATGCGTGCATAGGGCATAAGTCAGTTTCTCCATTTTCATCAGATCCATGCAAGGACCTTGATCATATGTCACAATGGTGGCATCAATATATTTGATGTTCTTATTTAGGACTGCTAGAGATGGCGCAAGTTCATTTCTCAACTGAGTTTTCCGGACTCTTATCTTGCTGATTTCCAACTTAGCCTTCTCAATCTTGTCCAACTATCCTTGATAGACATTATTGCATATGTTCATGTCTTGTGTGGAAGTATCAACTGATTTTATGATGCTATCCACCATTATCTCTGCATCTTCTACCTTTTTAATGTGTTCAGAGGTGAGCTTCACTCTGTCCATGCAGTTGGAGCTATAACTTTCTTTCCCTTAGCTACCAATGCTTTCAACATGGATTGCCCAATCTTTAAGGAGTTCAAGTCTAAGGTAAAGTTCTTTACCAATTCATTCAGTCTCTCCTTTTTGTATTCATCTTCTACAATATTAGTAGCTGAATCTACTAGGCTTGTAAAATGTGATTTGAAGTTTGTCAGAATGTTTTCCACATCTTCAACTGATTGAACTTTTGCTACTTTCTTGTCAGCAGGCACTAAGTCGTTCAATATGTTTACTGATTCCAAAAATTGAGGGTTCCTCATCACTTGTTTCTCCTTTGCTTTTTCCATAGCAAGAACGCTGATCTTGATTAGGTCTTCTTCTCCCCATGCATCCAGACTTGTTGAATCAAGAGTTAACCTTGACAACAATGAGGTAGATGGTTGAGTGGATGGTGAGAATATAGTATTCTGACTAGTATCCATACATTCAATCTTTACTGGTGTCTCTTTTATTGGTGTCTCACCACCTTGAGTATCTTTTTCTTCATTTATGTCAATTGCATCATTGGTGGGAACTTCATCTTGTTGTGCAGATGTATCATCAGTGCACATTTCTTCAGTGCTTACAAATGCTTTATCAACTTTGTCCATATCATTTTCAGATGTTGTCATGGATATCTTGATATTATCAACTACTATAGTATCTTGTGAGTCTTTATCTGTATCAGAAGTTATTGTCACTGTGGGCGCTAAAACCTGTGGACCTGTTGTAGGTGCTTTCTGAATCACTGGTTCTGTAACCTATTTAGGAGGAGCTGTAGTTTCCTTTGTAGTAGGCGTCATTGGTGGATACATGTATCTATCCATAAACACTAGTACAAATGCCTTTTTAGTCTCTTTACCTATCTTTTCGTACTCTTTGTTCATAATCTGTAAAGTCCTTATCTTGGTTCTGAGATGAGGCTTCACCAGATCTAATAATATAGCCTTCTCATCATGTGAGAATACAGGGAGAAGAGTATCCAATGTTTCTTCTCTAATCTTCATGTCTTCCTCTATTGCATGTCTTTTCATGATCTCCAATATGTTCCATAACTGATTCGGTATCACTGTCTTGAGTTGAAGAACTATCTTTTTAAACTTGATCATATGAGATATGATCATAGAATGTATCTCAGTCTTATCTATTTCTTGATACTTGTCATAGACTTTAGAAAGTGTATCTAATCTCCCTTCATTTACAATCCTATTCTTCAAAACAT
>MU224254.1:6665261-6676288 GCA_018584345.1 Thuja plicata | reverse complement strand
ATCTATTTCTTGATACTTGTCATAGACTTTAGAAAGTGTATCTAATCTCCCTTCATTTACAATCCTATTCTTCAAAACATTTAGACTAGGTCTAAATCCTACCTCAGGAGGAGCTTGAGTATTCTTTACTTTGCTCTGAGTGTTCCTTGAGGATGGGTGATTTGTGGGCACCTATTTTCTTCCTCTAGTCTTCTTTCTTGGTGTAGAAAGTGGAGATGAGTCTAAGTCAATGGTGGTAGAGGGTGCAGAGGTGCTCTCTACTTTCTTATTCTTCTGGATCTGTTCAGCCTTCTCAATTTCTTTTTCTATATTGGCATCTCTAGCTTTGTCAAGATCTTCTTGAGTGACTCCATGAAATTTTAAAATGCTAGATGTAATTCTGGATGCCTTCCTTTTGTTATCAGCACTGTGTAAGATAGTATCCACTTCATTGGTCTTCTCTCTATAAGTGCCCCACCTAGGCTCATCTGGATCTTTGGGCGCAGACAACATAACTTGTGCATATCCTTCTAACACATGTTCTTCCACTTCATAACCAAGAGGATGAATCCATTTGGTTCTAGGTTCAACTACCTCCATGCAAGTGCAATCTATTTCTACCATGAAACATATGGTATCCTTATATTTTTCAACTATCTTCTCAGATAATTTGAACGTATTCTACATTTTGATCCTAAATGTCTTAATATTTGTATCCATGGTGTCCCTTGCACTACTCTCTAAAGCGGCCTTAAGAGAAATCTGAGACATTATGGGTTTGCTCCTATCTAGGTAAAGGTTTGCAACCTTTCCAACAATATGGAAGTACAAATAGATTATCAAAGATCCAAACCTGAATGTCTTTCTCCTTTCATGCTTGATGATTTGAATGTTGTCAATCAATTGACCGCACAAGATCTCACATAGGTTGTATTGAGTGTTTTCCTTCACCATTCTAATAGCTTCTAGGACTGTTGCTATAGAGACACTGTTCAACCTTCTTGCTTGCTGAAACTTATACCCAAGTATCATAGTTAGAAGTTTTATGTCATCTTCTTTGATAGGGTCAACTGTCATTCCATGCTTATCACTTCTAGATATGCAAACTTGTTCAATTTTCTTCTTGACATCCTTGCTAGTAGGAAAAACTAGTCTAGTCTTGGGAAGTCTAGTTAATTCATGGATTAGGTCTATAGTGATGCACACAGGAACCTCACCAATCCAATAAAGATCATCATGTATTCTGCTTAGCAAAATCTTCACCCATTCTAGCTCATCAAACTCATGCACATTCGAGTATTTTAAAATAGGGTTATCAATCAAGTGCATGAACTCATCCTTGAATGTGTAATTAGGTTTCATCATAGATCCCATATGAGTGGCTATGCTGATATCTCCTATTGTTTCCTTCTTATAGTAAATATATGCGTGGATATCTTCTACGTGAACAACACCTAGCGGGGTTTTGGAGAAAGCTCCTTCCACATCATCCAGTATGGATTTAAATGGATGTTTCTTGAATAAAAATCTCTTCCTCTCTGCAATATCAAATACTACCGGAGTCGCCATACTTACTTGGAACTTGCTTAAGTAGGGTTTCACAAAATTTTGAAACAGCATGACTGTTATGGTTCCATTTCAAACTTCTTATCCATTCGCTTAGCTGCCAAATCTATTATGCTTTCATGCCTTGATTCCTAGTGCTCCAGTGCTCTCCAAATTCTATGATCTTGAATGCAAGTTTGAAGAAGATCGAAAACTTACTTTCTTTTATAAAATCTACCGCATTTAATGTTTGCAATTGTACGCAAATTACTCAGAGATTTTGTAACTTTGATCCTGATGCATTTGAGACAATGCGTGTGTGCATACTACAATATTATGTGCTTATAACCATGAATCCATAGGCCAATACTCAGAGGTGAGTATACCAACCGTGCAGGGGTCCTGAGCTAGGATAGCTCCCCCTAAGACCAAGAAGGTCTATTCAAGCAGAAGTAGAGGGTGTGTCCACTGTGGATGCATCAACTACCATATCAACATCATTGTCCTTCTTTACTTCAACCCAAATTTTTCTTGAATCTTCTTTTGCTTGAAAAAACTTAATTTCTCATTCTTCTTCAAATAGTGATTTCTTAGGATCCTCTTGCTTTTGTGTTTTGGATCTACAAAACCTTGAGATGTGTCCAGCCTTTCCACATGTGTGACAAATGATAGGAGGTCTGTGCTTTTGTTCATCATGTTGCACTACTTTGTTTTGTGTCCATTGTAGTTACATATCTGACATGTGGTGTTCTGCAAATTTCTTTGAGGTTGATTTCTCTTATTTTTTTGATTCATTCTTCTTTGATTCTGCTTAACCGATTTCTTTGATTGGTTCTGCAATGTATAGCCCTATGACCAAACTTATCATAGGAGAAATAGTAACCATTGAAAGGTCTTACCTCTTTGCAATCTCTTTCCAAATGACCATGTTTGTTACATGCATAACAAGTTATGTTAACTTGCTTGATTTCCCCTTTAGGTGGATTTGTTTTAATCTCTGTAACACTTTCAACTTTCTTTTCCTCTGAAGATGCTTCATGATATTTTTTTCTTTCTTGCAATGAGTTGATTTCAATTTGTGCTACACTGTATCCAAGACCAGTAGTGTCACCTTTTTTCTTTTTTGCATTAAGCTAAGATTGAAGTGAATCAGAACTTGTGTGGAGTTTATCAATCTTATCCTTTAATTCTATTAATTCAGTTTCCAACTTCTTTATGTTTTCCAATTCCATGACTTTCATGTTTTCTTTCAAGAGTTCATCATGTAGTTGTTTGATTTCTTTGATCTTTTCTTCAATAGCAATTTGGCTATCTGTGAGCTATTCATCTAGATTTTCAACTTTATCTTTCAGAGACATATTCTCTTCATTGAGATTTTTGATCATTTTCCCTAAATCACTTGTAGAACAATCTTTCAAATCTTTTCTTAATTTCTTGATAAGCATTTGTGAGCCATCAAATTTCAGTCTAAGTTCTTCATTTTCTTTTTCAGATCTATCAAGATCTTCAAGAGTTGCTTCAAGATTATTTTTCAAATGTTTTTCTTTTGCTGAGTCCATGATCTCCTCAAGTGGTTAAACTTATTTTCTAAGGACCAGAGCTCTGATACTAATTGTTGGAAACACTGAGAGGGGGGGGTGAATCACTATTTGTCTATTAATTACTTTTCAGCAACTTAAACATAAATCAAACATACATAGAATGAAGCTTAACATAAGAACTCATAACACATGATATGATTATGGGGAAACCTTCATCAGAGGAAAACCCCGGTGGGAATTAGTACCCATAAATATTGTACTAGGTATAATGAACCTTTTAAAGTTCCTTTGCCCTGTTAGAAGTAGTCATTAAAATATGAGTATAATGACCTGGTTAAAGGTCTGACCCTATTAGGAGTCTTTTACAAAACCTTGTTAAAGGTATATGGCTCACTGCCCAATAGGATGAAGGTTACAACCTTCTGAAAGTTGATATACACTATATCAAATGTGAACTGCTGTGATGACACTGTTGTCTGATCAGTTCCGTGTATGCATAAATGTTCTTACTCTCTTAAAGAGCTATATCATATACTAACTTCATTATATTTCTCTTTTGTATCTTCCTCTTACATCATAATCGACACTTGTAACATAACTTTACATTACATACTTATATGTTCATATCCGAATAGGCGCGACCCAAAACAAGACTCTAGTCGGCCCTAAAACAAAATACACAATGCTTCCGAACAAGTCAGAATAAGCATGTTTACTACAATGTTAATTAAATCATTAAAAACATATAACCAAAGGTGCTTAGCCATTACATTACAAAATAATTCACACTGATCAAAACACTAGTCGGCTTCCATGCTCTGTCTTTTGGACTGCTAGTCTACTGATATGTTTGTAGCTTTGTCGTACTATTGTTCCATACTATGCGTGTCTAGATGTAGCATGTACACATGTCATACAATATATATCTAAACATGCATAAGCTCAATTGATCTCTCACATGTGCGCTGATGTGCTGATCATTGAATATCTCTGTCTACCTATTTTCCATACTTAGTCATTTTGTCTTTCATGACAGAAACTAAACATGACTTTGTTGCCATGATGACAACACAAAATGAGTCATGTATCCTCAGGAAGTCAACTTGCCAACAATAAGAAGAATTCAATCAAACATGGATCACTCCTGGTATGTATAATCTTTTAACTATTGAATTAATTTCCTAGAATAGGTCCTATTACATGGTCATAGGATAGACCGGTAGTAATGCAAATTAAGCAATGTATCAAGACTTTAGGAAACAATTTTGATACAGTTATGTGGGGATATTTTAAAGATTTTTAAGGGAAAATGAACTTAAGAGAGAGAATCCCAACCGATATTGTTGATAAGTATAAATATGATATCTATTTTCTAGTAGATACAGATACATGTATGTTGCAAGAAGTTCAACCTAGGACATTTTGGGTACTAGCTATGGGTTATGAAGTTGATGGTGATTTAGTCACTATACATGTTGATGTTCTATTGTAAAAACTAACTGATACTTCAACACCTATGTTTGGAACCTATGAAGATTCATCATTGAAAATTCACAGTGAATTGAGAGCACCGGTAATCCAAAGAAAGATTAGGAAACAAGTTGAGACTCTGGCCAAAATGAGAGGCATAACCCCAGAAATGATGACAACTTAGGAATAAAATGGAGAGTAAAGAAGCAAGCACGTCAGTTTCTACAAAAAGTCAAGAATGAAAAAGTTAAAGTTGAAGATTTTATACCTTAGAGAGTCACTAGGAGCTCAGTACTAAAACAAACAAAATCTACTTCTACTACTCCTATTAAGACTAAGCTAGAAAAGGAGTCACCTAAGACTGTTAAGAAAACTTACAAAATAAAGAAAGAAAAGACATTAGGCTATAAAGAGTCAAAGGGTAAGAAAGGAGGTAAGGAAAAGGATGAATAAGAAGAAGTTGAAATTGAATCTAAGAAGAAACAAAAGGAATTGAAATCTAGTGGGAAATATTCTACTATAGTAGGAAATCCTACTGATAAAACTGACAAAATTGACAATATTGTTACTCTTGACAACATAGTTAAAAATGTTAAGGAATATAGAAGAATGACAAAAGTGTGGGGTCACTTTGATAAATTTGATAGTGAAGAGAAAAGGAGATAGAAGATCCATTTGTAGAGAGTCTACATAATTTTTGCAAAACACTAAGTATATTATTTAATGCTATACCTAAGGAACTGCTCAAGGTAGTTGACAAAAGATCCAGAGAGAAGCTTTGAAGATTGATAGAGTGATGATGGAACAAGAACTTGCACTTTTGCAACCTGAATTGACTACAAAAGAGGTAAAGTTAATGGTTAAATAAATGAGAAGATAATTTAAGACAAGGAACAAAATCATAACAATTCTCAATGGAGAAACACAATCAGTAAGAGATGAGACAGAGGATACATGGATAAAGTTAGTAATTTTTGATACTGTAGCTAAAGAAAAATTGGTAGAAGAGAAAGGAAAAGCACAAGAGATGAAAAATGGAGAGATTAATGATGTCATAGATAAGGTTATCTCTAATGATGATGATGATGATGATACTTTCAGTGAACAGGAAGCTAGATCTAGCCAGTGAAGGTAGCATAGCGAAGAAGAGAAAAACACATATTTTAGTTAGTTCTAAGGAAGAATATAAAGGAGAACCTAAATATGAATAAATGAAAACAACTATTGATATTACTCAAATGAGTCCTAAGGAGCTGTTGAAAATGTCTGATAAGCTTAAGGAGAAAGAAGTAAGGGATGATGACATTAATTTTGCCATTAGTATACTTAGTGAAAAACATTGACAAATATCATCGGTACAAGCATTACCGGTAGACTACAAGCATTACCAGTAGACAGCAAGCATACCCGATAGAACAAAAAGGTCATGAGAAGATGCTAAGTATGAAATGGACCGACAAACACTGACAAGTGTTACACCGATGAAGTGAACAGGACATCACTGACGGGTCAATAACATAACATGAAGATCATCACCGACGATACAGTTTTGAGAACAAAACTGATAGAGAAGAAAAAGCATACCTGACAAACAGTTCAAGAAAGGAACACCGATGGCAAAGAAAATCAACCGTCAGAACCGACAGTTAGTTAGAGAACCCACAAAAAGTGGATCTGAGTTTTACACGTCAGATAAAGCATTGTAATTATATTTATAGAGTTTTAATTTTTTTTAAATCATAACTTGAGGGTTAAGCAAGATTTATGTAAATTTTTTAAAGCATCCTAATGGATCTAAAACATATCTAACTAAAGATCAAGGTCAAGTTGTAAACCTTGGATCTAGAGTTGACTTGCGAAAGCTTGAATCAAGAATTAAGCTAAAATCTAGAATAAATAGATGTTCAATCAATTGTAAATCTTGAATTCATTATTGTTGATAGCCACGAAGAGCATCTAAGAAGCAGAAGGTAGAATTCATGCAAAGTTCAGAAATAGATCATATCAGTTATCAAGAACACACAGAGGCTACCAACGAACAAACAAAGGTATTATTCAATCATGGAAAGATGATTACTCATACAGAGGAAGCTTTATTGGATCTATTATCAGCAATTAGAGATTGCATACATCATTAGATCAAAGACTTATGTAGTTGCATTCTAACAAGTGCATCACATCTAAAATCCTTTTATAGAAGGTGGACTTAACCGTTCTTTACAAATCTCTTAACAGAGTGCACACTTACCAGTGTTGCTAAAGCTTCAAATGAAGTTGATCTTAACAGGTCTCCACTGTAATACTCCTAACAGGTTATGTCATCAAAAGTGACCAATTGTAAGCCTTAATCAGCCCCTTCTTATCTGCAAATAGTGAAGTCTTGTGGGTAACAATCCCCACCATAGTTTTTACTTCCTAACAGGAGTTTTCTGCGATATCATATCTTGTGTCTTGTGTTATCTATTTTCATGAATGTTTCTTGAATGGTTACATATTAAAGAACTTATGATATGATTGCATATACATAAAGAAAGATGAATAGTTAGATAAGATAATTTACAAACTGATGATTAAGGGTTAATGGGCTAACCAAGAAAAGTTTTATAAGTATTGATTCACCCCTCCCCTCTCAGTACATCATTCCAATATAATTCCAACAATTGGTATCAGAGCTAAGTCTCTTTCTTGAAAATCTTAAAGACTTAAGAGAAAAGATCATACCAATGGAAAAGTAAAAACTAGACATGACTATTGAGAATGAGCAGCTAGAGATGCAGATAAATTATGAGTAGTATAAAGAGGCAAGAATCAAATTAAGAAAACTTCTTGATGAGAGAAAGATTATGGAAACCAAGCTGAATGAGAAAGACTACAAAGAATTAGAAATACAAGATTACTTTGATACAGAAGAATCATCAACGAGCAAAGCTTTAGACATATCAGTAGAAGAAATCACAAGTCTACAAGAGGTCAATCTACATCTGACAGATCAAATCAAGATGCTGAAAATCGGTCAAGAAACTCAAATGGTGAAAATGATTGATGTCATGAATGATGCTAGAAAATCTGAAAATGAAGGAACACTAGCCATTGATGATAGGAGGAAAATAACAGAGAATCTGCAAGAGAAAGAATCAGAGATTCAAAGACTTACTGAGCATCTCCATGTTGTTACCAACTAGATTATTCTTATGAGTCAAGAAGCAAATAGAATAAATATAGAACTCATTGAAAGAATACAGATCATTGGTGAGCTAAGAGAAGAGAATGAAAAATTGAAGCATGAAATCAAAATCCAAAATCAACACAACGAATTGATCAAAAAGGCTGAAGATAGCAACAAAAGGATGGATGATTTTCTTGATGGACAGAGAAGAGTCAACAACTACACAGGATTAGGGTACAACAAGAATGGTGAATCTTCTAATCAACCAGAGCAAAGGAATGCTTTCACAACCCCAAGATCCAAGAAGCTGCCATGCAATCACTGTGGAAAACCAGGCCACATCTCAAACATTTGCAAAAGTAAAATGAAAGGTATTTCTCAAGCACAATCTACTTTCACTGGTAATTGTTATAAATGTCAAAAGAAAGGACACAAGGCATATGAATGCAGATCCAAAGTGACAAATTCAAAGAGGAAAACCTACATGGAAAAGTACTGTCCTACCTGCAAGATGAATGGGCATACACATGAAGAGTGCTGGAAATAGAACAACAAGGCCTGGACACCAAAAGAAAATGATAATAGCCACAAACCAACAAGAGTAGGTAACTCAAATGTTTGGGACTATAACACATGGGTAAACTGTACAGCATGTGGAAGGTATGGTCATATTGTTGTCAACTGTATGAGAAAGTGGACCAGAAGGTCAAGAGGTTGGACCAATCCAAGTATGGCATGTTTGCATTGTCATAAGGTTGGACATGTGATAAAAGATTACAAAGACTGACTGACAGACACAAGTACACATCCCAATGGAAATACCATTGATGACATCAAGAGAATGAGAAACAAGATGTGGGTAAAATCCAAAAACATTGAAGGCGCTGGAACAAGCAATGCAAATGGTGACACCCCATCCAATGGATTTGGTGACATCACTACATCCAACTAGATTGCACAAGTAAGTATGGAACTGCATTATGACAAGTTACATTATACATCGGTTCCATTACACATAGTTCATGTTGTAATATTAGCATGAATAAATATGCAATATATTGTTATTTGCTAAAATATTGAAAAGCAACCATCGGTTATTGGGCACAATTTGCATCGGTGAACACACACATAAAAGTTAGTACTACTTACTAGAATGTATCGGGCATTACACAAATGCCAAGTTACTAAGTGTAAATTGACGGACATCAGTGAACCTCGAGTCAACAAAAGTTGTCCTTGCAACTTTACCGACAATCATCGGTGAAGTCACCAAAGCTACTAGCTACCCCGACGCTTTGCACAGACACCAAAGATGTTATGAATGCCTCTACTGACAAACTCAGTCTTTATATACCGATGAGTTGGTGACCATTAATAACAACTTAGGGCACAAAAAGGTTATAAAAGCTCGATGGGTAAACTCATTTTCGCACCCGCAATTTTTGAGAAAAGTAGAGTGATTTTAGAGAAATTTGGAGAGTGACCCAGCAAGAATCAATTTGACATAAAGCATTCACATTCACAGGCAATCACGGAGAATTCATAAGTAATCACATTCATCGATCACACTATTTTATTTGTGAAAAGCCCTAAATTTTTTGCAACACGATGGCATTGACTTCTAGAGTTGAGAAGATTAAGGAAGATAAGAAGAAATATTTCAAGCTTGTTAGCAGAGGCTCTTGTGCTGAATCCAAATACAAGCTACACCCTAAAATAGCTTCACAACCTGATGATTCTGGAGCATTCTCCAAAATCCCACCTAGGGTTTTATTGGTAGAGGATGTAAGGTCCTATATTCATTGCAAGATCTTAGAAATAGGAGATCTAGACCTAGATAATACCTACAGGGCACTATGTGATGAAGCTAGAAAGCTCAAAGAAGAGCACAAACATTTGGAAGTAAAGGGACTCACAAATGCACTACATTTTCCCAAAGTCTTCAAAACAGAATGGATAAAGATTGTTCTTAGCAGAGTTCACAACAAGACTGTATGGCTTAATAAGCCAAAACCAATAACTAAGGATGTTATTCACGCAGTTACTAGTTATCCTACAATCGATAAGCCACAAGCTCACAAGAACCCACCCCTGGCAGAAGTGGAAAAATTGACTGGTGCTAAATCAGATAAAAGAGCACTAAAGGTCAACACCATTACCGATGTAGAGCTAAAGTTTGGAGCATGTGTTGTTGGATATAAAATCTTCCAAGCAAGCAGAATGAACAGCATATCAAGTACTGCTATGAGAACAACATACAAGATCATCAAATAGGGAAAGAATATGGATCTTGCAGAGACCCTGTTACATCAACTGGAGGAGAACATGTGCACAATAAGATCTTCAAGGATAAACACTTGTAAGTTTGGTTCCCTCATAATGTTCATAGTCTTTTACTTTGAAGAATACTTTCCTTCCATAGGAAAAGTTGTATGGGACACAAGCAGACCCATAACCATTCAGATAGGTGAATTCATAGAATCATTAGGAACAAATTTTGATAATGTTACGCATGAGTACTTCAAAACCATTAAGGAAATGTTGCAAGCCAGAACAAGAATTCCTGAAAATCTGATAGAGGAACACAGAGAGAACATATTTTTCATGGTAGATACTGATTTCACGTACATCCAAGCAGTAGTACCTAGGAAACCATGGCTCTCAAAGTTAGAATATGAAATCAAAGTAGGCCTAGAAAATGAGTGCATTGAGGCACTACTAAATTAACCAGTGGACAACAAAAAACTAAGATTTGGCACCTATGAAGAGGCCAAACAAAAGATTAAAACAAATCTTGTTATCAAGAAAGCTGTAAAACAGTCAGGCGGAATGGTGAAGAATCTGAAAAAGAACCTGAATATATCTTATGAAGGTGAAGAAGAAAATGAAGGTGAAGAGGAACAAGAGGGTAAGGAGGAACTCACTGAGGACCAGCTACCCATCGGTGATATAGCAGAGAAAAATGAATTAGAGGAAGAGTAGTTTGATTCACCACCTCCTACTCCATCTAAGAAGTCAAGAACAAGGAGTCAGACAGAAAAGGATGCAACTCCTTCTCCCATGGTAAAAGGAAAGGTGTATAAAAGGAAACCTGACACATCAAAGGAAAAACAACCAGTTAGGCAACCTATCAAAAGGAGGAAATTTGTTCATACAAATGAGGATTTAGAGGACTTAGCTATGGATGAGCCTGACACTACAATCAAACAAGCAAAGGAAACAACAAAGGCAACATCAACTACTGAAAACATTGATGAAATATGTAAGTACATTTCTGAAGCATCATCTATTGGACATCCTAAGATTAGGAAATGGTTGAGATGGGA
>MU224254.1:6640492-6665159 GCA_018584345.1 Thuja plicata | reverse complement strand
TAAGAGAAAGAGTACTTGTTTCTCTTATGCCTCCTGAATCAAAAAGGGAAGAAATCAATGAAATCATGGAGAAATATGAGAAAAATTTCTTACCCAAAATGAGAGCTTACAAATTTTTGGAAGAGAATTTTATAGAAATAGAATAAGAAGCTCATGATAAATGGAGCAAGATACTCAATCCTACTGAGGAGAGCAGTTATGAGAAGGAAACTGTCACTCAAAGAGATAAATCAACAACTGAGTTAGACAGTGAAGAAGTTCAAATAACCAGCCAGAAATACGTTGATATTATAGATGAAGAATGGCCTAAAAACAGTGAAGAAAATCAAGAAGCAAGTCCAATTCACATTAGTTTAGAGGATGAAGAAGTTACCAAAGAAGAGTTAACGATAAAAGGTAACTTAGATGATGATATAAATGATGAATCATGGTTAGACAACATTATCAATACCACTATAGGACAAGACCCTGCAGTAGAAGTACAAAAGGATGAAGACATAAATATTGCAAAGGGCAATACCGACGGATAGGATATACCTATTGACACTGCAATAGTCAATACACTGACAAACATGAATATATTAATAGATGCTATTGATATTCAATCAAGTCAGGATAAATCATCTAAGAAAGATGATGATATACCCAAGGATATGGGTACTGATGAAAACAAAGATGCATCCAACACTCAAAAGGATACAGATACAGAAATGAAGGATGCAACCGACAATCAGCAAGAAGTGTCAAATGAACAAAATAAAGAGGTAGATAACAAAGCTAAGGATACATTTCAAGAAAGGTTGAAGAAAAAGATAAAAGTTAAGAAGTCAAGCAGGATGAAGGCACAAAACTCAAAGAAGATATATATGTTGATACACCTAAGGCACATGAGGAGACATCTTCACCAAACCAGCCGATGGACTCAGAATAGATACAAAAGGATGCTTCATCTTCTAGACCCTCACCTACCAAATCCACCCAATCTCAAGCTTTACAAATGATAGTACATCAATCTGCCACCCATCCAAAGAAGAAGAAGAAGAAAGCATTAAAAAAAGACATCTTCGCTGTTACACTGGATGAAGTAATAGAAGTCCCAAACTGGGATATTACTACTTTGGATAGTGATAAACTTCAAGAGTTAGGAGTGCTATGTCAAAGGAAAGCCATTCAGAAGGAAATGATACATCAACACAGGGAAACAATGGCACTTGACAAGGCAAGAGACATACTACAACAACTTGTTCCTAAGGTGAAACTTGAACAAAATGCTATAGTTAAGGAACAAATAGCTGTTCTCACTGACGCAATCATAGACCAGAATATAGATGTAGAACAAGCTATGGAAGAACAAGCAGAAAAGAAGTATCAATACAAGTTAATTGATAAGATCAGCCAAGAAGTGGCACTGAACAAGGTAAAGCTCTCTGAACTAACTGATCAATTAGAGCCAATGATTGTTGAGGCAATTACCTTAGTTCAAAAAATGTGCACGCTTGAAAAGTTTACAAAGGAAAATAGTGACAAGTTAGCAGAGATAGATTCTAATGTCAGAGAAAGTGCACAAATCCTAACCTCAAATGCAGACAGTATCAAGGCGCATCATGACAAGGTCATTGAGGCTAACAGGCTAAGGCAAGAAATATGGGATGCTGAAACACAACTACGAGGTGATATTACAGAGCTACAGGCACACATATTTCCTAATCTTACTATTCTACAGTAGCATATTTCTGAAGCAAGAAACCTAATTGCAACCCCAGAGATGTCTGTAGTAGACAGCATCTATGATATACATGTAAGGATATCACTTGAGCAAATGGCTCTAGAAATGCTGAAAGAAAAATGGGAAAAGATGATGGAGGAGATCAAGTCCTCACATTCCCACCTTTTTGACAAAATGTAAGTACCTTTGCCTTTATTATCAAAAAAGGAGGAATAGAAAGGAAATATATATTGTATGTACAGGAGGAACAGATATGTAAAGATAGCTATGTACAATATATCAAAAAAAGGGAAAAGAAAAGTACATAAGGATATGTATATATACTTACACTTACCGGCATATACATAGGGGGAGTCACTGAAATGACTAAGAAATAAGTATACACAAGTGTACATACTAATATATTCAGTATGTTGCACATATCATGTTTTCGATACTAATGTCAAAAGGGGAGATTGATGACATTAATTTTGCCATTAGTACACTTAGTGAAAAACATTGATAGAGATCATCGGTACAAGCATTACCAGCGGACTACAAGCATTACCAGTAGATAGCGAGCATACCCGATAGAACAAAAAGGTCACGAGAAGCTGCTAAGAATGAAATTGACCGATGAACACTGACAAGTGTTACACTGACGAAGTGAATAGAACATCACCGAAGGGTCAATAACATAACATGAATATCATCACCAATGATACAATTTTGAGAAAAAAACTAACAGAGCAGAAAAAGCATACCCGATGAACAGTTCAAGAAAGGAACACCGACGACAAACAAAATCGATAGTCAATTAGAGAACCTGCAAAAAGTGGATCTGAGTTTTACACGTCAGATAAAGCATTGTAATTCTATTTATAGAGTTTTAATTTGTTTTAAATCATAACTTGAGGGTCAAGAAAGCTTTATGTAAATTTTTTAAATCATCCTAATGGATCTAAAACATATCTAACTAAAGATCAAGGTCAAGTTCTAAACCTTGGATCTAGAGTTAACTTGCGAAAGCGTGAATCAAGAATTAAGCTAAAATCTAGTATAAATAGATGTTCAATCAATTGTGAATCATGAATTAATTGTTGTTGATAGCCACAAAGAGCATATAAGGAGTAGAAGGCAAAATTCATGCAAAGTTCAGAAATAGATCACATCAGTTATCAAGAACACACAGAGGTTACCGACGAACAGACAAAGGTATTATTCAATCATGGAAAGATGATTACTCATATATAGGAAGCTTTATTGGATCTGTTATCAGCAATTAGAGATTGCATACATCATCAGATCAAAGAATTATGTAGTTGCATTCTAACAAGTGCATCACATCTAAACTCCTTTTGTAGAAGGTGGACTTAACCACTCTTTACAAATCTCTTAACAAAGCGCACACTTAACAGTGTTGCTAAAGCTTCAAACGAAGTAGATCTTAACAGGTCTCCACTGTAATACTCCTAATAGGGTAGGTCATCAAAAGTGACCAATTGTAAGCCTTAACCGACCCCTTCTTATCTGCAGATAATGAAGTCTTGTGGGTAACAATCCCCACTGCAGTTTTTACTTCCTAACAGGAGTTTTCTGTGATATCATATCTTGTGTCATGTGTTATCTATTTTCATGAATGTTTCTTGAATAGTTACATATTAAAGAAATTATGATATGATTGCATATACATAAAGAAAGATGAACAGTTAGATAAGATAAATTACAAAATGATGATTAAGGGTTAATGAGCTAACCAAGAAAAGTTTTAGAATTACTGATTCACCCCTTCCCTCTCAATACATCATTCCAATATAATTCCAACAAGGGGTAGATTGAATGGAAAGAAAAAGAAGGTGAGAATATTGAAAGGAGACAGAAACATCATTAGGAGTTTAGTACCTAATGTGGGATATGAAAAACAAGATAATCCAATTGATCAGCTGGGTATATTGGTCAAGGCTATTTTTTATCAAGTACCTAACATGGAGAATGCACTAATGAAGTTGGATATGAAACAATATGAGAAGATACAAACTGATAAGTTGAGGGAGATTATCTCAATAGATACAAAGTCACTTATAGTTCAAGTGATTAAAGTGAAGGAAATCCTACAGGAGGTAGTATAGATACTTGTAAAAGTTTCCAAGTTTACAACTTTTACAAAAGGCCTAGAGAAAAAGAGAGATGATTCTCAACTGGAGCTTAATGCTTTGATTTAAAAGTTTGATCCCATTACTAGTTCAACATCCAAATACAATGGTAAGGTCAAACTGATTACTCACATAGTGAGGCAATTGGAAACTGAATAGGATGAAAAAATTATTAAACTTATGGATATGTAGACCTATTTGGCCCCCACTATAGATCTTATGCAACAGCATGTGAGAAATATAGAAAACATACTTAGTCTACCAACGGTGAGTACTTTGAGTGATATGGAAGGATTAACATCGGTAATACATGGGAAAATTATATCTATGGATCACTTAAAAGAGTCATGGGAGAAGTCATTGGAGACTAAAAAGACAAAATTCAAGGATGTCTTTGACAATATAATTTTGATGTGTTATTCTTCATCATTGTTAACAAAAAGGGGGAGAAAGAGTAGAGGGAAAAAGGGGGAGAAAGAGTAGAGGGAAAAAGGGTAGAGTGAGAAAGAGATAGATAAAGAGTAAGGGAGAGAATTTATAGAGAAAGGGGAAGTATGAATTATACAGTGCAAATCATACTTACAGAGTTATGCAAATCAGAAGTTTTGTCATCAATGTCAAAGGGGGAGATTGTTGGCATTATGGTAGTTTTGGAGGACATATGAAGAGAAGTCATGATTTGATTCATAAGTGGTTTTCATTGATGGTAACATATTCAATTATCATGACTGGAGTGGCTAGTAAGATTTGCACATGATCAGTAAAGGAAAGATCAACTATGTATGTTGACTGGTGTTCAGGAAGAACAGTATCAGACACAGAATGTGGTAGTATTTGAGTTAAGGAAAGATTCAAGTGTTTTGATCATAGATGTAGTTTGCATATGGTGAATGGAATCCATGATTCCAATCACAACAATTTATAACAAGTTTTGAATGAATCATGTTTTGAATGAGAAGACAGTTTACCTATTTGGTCACTGATCAGAGTTTCATATAAATTTGGTCAACGCAGTGGATTTGAGGTCGACATATTAGTTCTAAATATTGGTAATGCATTTGAGAAAAACATATTGGATGTTTTTTATGCTAATTTAAAGGATTTTGGCTAATATTTTGAGCTGACTGTGGTGGAAAGTTCTAGGTCTTGTGTGACCTAATGATAGTTCTATATAAGGATCACTATATCATTTTATTTAGGGTTGGGATCTTATTTTTAGGTTGGGTGATCATGAATTGAAGGAGCAAAGATTAGTACAACATCAAGAAGAAAAGGAGAAGAAAGGATCTGATAGGAAATTAGTGTCATTCTATAGATTAATATATCTTTTTGTTCCCTAACATCTGCAGGAGGTTAAATCCCTTAACTAGGTGAACTTTAATAGGTTATTATATGTAAATCTTTTAACAGGGTAACTTCTTTATTTAGGTTTGAAGTCCTCTAGTGAGGAAAATCATAACTAATCTTATTATACTCCTAATAGTGTACTAATCACTCCTAATAGGGTGAACCCTTAGAAAGGGTATTTTTAGCTCCTAACAGGGAAAACACATTTACTACAGTAGTGAGCTTGTGGGTGTCATCCCCACCATTTTTTTTTCCCTCTTACATTGGTTTCCACGATAAAATATCTATGTTCTGTGTTTTGAGCTTGTGGATGCTTGATATTGTTTACTTCTATTTGTTTACTTATGTTATATGATTTTTGGTTTTGAAGTTATTAGTGCAAATATTCATGTATCAGTGGTCGAATTTGTTCATTACCTATTTGTTCTTATTCACCCCCCTCTTAGTACCTAATATTTCCAACACTTAAAATTTTAGAATCCTCATCCTCTGATCTACAATATGAATCCTCTTATTTGCAGCATGTTTTAGAATCACTATCCTCTAATCTATAACATGTTTTATAATCCTCATCCTATGATCTACAACATGTCATCTAATACACCATACTTAACATATCTAGTAAGCTTACTCTAATACACATACCTTTTGACATCAATGATAAACATGCCAAAGTCAAAAAACCACCCTTTGGAATTCATGTTAAAAATATTTTCCTTCTTCCCCTTTTGACAACACTTGACAAAGGGATTATCAATCTCTCAATCAACTCCCCCGTAGTGTGAACTTGGTGAAACTAGGAAGCCTCAAATTTAGCAACTCTCATGGTCATACTAAAACACCAACTCATGCTTCCTCATCAACAATCAATAAATGTTAATACATGAACATTTGTTCCTTAATATCAATCAGCATAAACCAACATGTTGTCTTGGAAAACAAAAGAAATTGTACTTATATTTCCCTTTATTAACAATGACTCTAGGGGAAACATCAGGTTTCATATAAGAAGAAATAAAACATGAAAGCTCCAACTAAAACCTGTCCACTTTTCCAATTACCTAAGTAAGAGAGAATAGGGTTAAGTACCCTAATTTATTTTCTAGTTCCACTTCCAATGTTTTAATCCAAAACTTTTCTTGACCAATCTCACCATAACTCTTAGGTTCTATTTCATATAATAAACACAAATTTTCTTTCTCACTTGTTCTAATAGTCATTCTCCTTGTTTGTAAATCTTCTTCTTTGTCCCTAAAATTCTTCTCTTATGGGTGATATTTTGTCAACAACTTTGAGAAATTTTTTTATTATGTAACAATCTTACTTGTTTTTTCTTCCTTATTCATGTGTTCATCAGTTTGTGATTCAGATTTTGAACTATCATCCTCCTTTTTAACCTCTTCATTAAAATTTATATCAACCTGCACTTTTTGAATAACTTGCAATTTTTCATTAGCTTCCATTTTTTCAACAACCTTAACTTGAGTACTTTCAACAACTCTATTCAACTTCATATTAAAACACCTATAAGATCTTTTATGTGAAGAGTAACCTTGAAATATGACCTCATTACTTCTATACTCAAAAATACTCAATTTTTCATCATTGTTCTTTATAAAACAAGGACTACCAAATATTATAAAATTCTTTATAGAAGTTGACTTGCCATACCACAAATAATAAGGTGTGTGTACCTTGTTTTATTTCTCAACTGAGCTCTATTTGGTGTATATATAACTATATGAACAACCACCTTCCAATATTTATCAAGTAGCTTGGCCTCATTCAACATAATTCTTGCCATCTCTTGAACTATACTTTTCTTTCTCTCTAGAGTCTCATTTTGTTGAGAGATTCCTGTAGCAGCATAGTGTCTTTTGATACCATATTGCTCACAATAATATTCAAAATCTTTTGATGTAATCCCTTCACCTTTACTTGATCTCAAGAACTCTATCTTCAAACCTAATTCTTTTTTAGCCTTCTTTTTTAATACCTTAAACCAATTAAAAAATTCATATTTGTGTCTCAAGAACATTACCAAGTCATTCTTGATAATCATCCATAAAGAGCATAAAATATATTTTACCATCAACATACTTTGTTCTTGTAGGGCCATATAAAATTGTGTGAACAAGTTGTAAATGTCTAGTAGATGAGTGTTCTTTAGAGGCAAAACTTATTTTGGTTTTTTTCCCATATTGACAACCTTCACAGTCACTTTTTTTAGTTTATGTATGAGTGACATACCTTTCACATTATGATTTCCACTTACCTTGGCCAACTTGTCAAAGTTCAAGTGTCCAAGCCTTTTGTTCTATAACCATTCTTCCTCTACCTGTCCCAAAAGTCAAATATTGTCACATTCATTAGCCCTTGTAACATCTTTGAGATTATAAATATTTCCTCTGGTCCTTTTACATACTACCACCAATTTTCCTGATTTCATTTTTATTTTCCAGCCTTGGTCATCAAACATTACCACATAACCATTATCACATATTTGGCTAGCACTTAGGAGGTTATATTTTAGTCCTTCTACAAAATAGACATCATTAATAGGCATATTGTCACTTATCATTAAGGAGCCTAAAGCTTGAATTTTCCTAGAAGAATCATAACCAAAACTAAAACATCCACCTTCATAATTATCCAACCTAGTGAATTTCCTTTTGTGTCATGTCATGTGGTTTGAACAACCACTATCTATGATCAAAAAATCTTTCTTTTCCAAATGGAAGGAAACTTGGAAAAACATAGACTTGCCACTATTTTTTTGTACCTTTGGTCTCCAAATCTTCTCTTCCTTAACTTCATATTCTAGTAGCTCCACATCCTTTTCAAAACAACATTATACTTCTCATTTTTCTTATCAATAACCTATTTATAATTATTTTTAGAATGATAAAGGTTAGGACAATTAAAACACTAGGGTTTATTGCCCCTCCTTTTTCAATCTAGATGCATAAGGGAGGTGCATCTTTCAAGGGGGTTCTATTGTCTATCTTATGTATCCTAAAATTATATGGTTGTATCTCATAAGGAGGTAAATGAGGGTAGTTATGTGTTATGTATGGAAGAGTATGAGATTCAAAAGGAAAGTTTAGAAGAAAAAAAATCCTTGAAAGGGGGGTGTTTTAATCAAAATATATTTTAGTATTTACACCTTTGTTCTTGATATCAAAGGGGGAGATAAATACAAATAATGAAGAGAAGAGAAAAAAAAATTTGGTTGGTGTTTCCATCAATGATAAAGGGGGAGATTTTTAGAAGTGAATGTTCATTGTTGTTATTGACGTCAATATGATTTGTGCATTAATGTCAACCTGATTGTAGCGAGCTATGAGAACTGTAGAGTATCTAGAAAGTGCATGAGGAGTTTGATATGTAGGAAAGAGTATTTGAAGAATCATATTGGGAAAGCATTTTTTAAGTGATGTATTATATGTTTATATGGTTCATCTAATGTATGGTGGAAAGAACAAGTCAATGTGTGGGATATTCAAAAGATGGAAGCATGGGAAGTTTACATCAAAGAGTATTTGAAGTTCTTATGGGAGAAATCTCTTCATTCCTCCACATAATAAGTTGATGGCTTGAATTTTTGGTGTTTTAATGTATGAATCTTGCACTATCATATTTTCAATTCCACAATAGTTCAAAGGAAGAGGTTGTGTTTTTATGACAAAAAGGATAGTTGTCAAGAATAGTTAGGACAAGTTTGGAGAATTCTCTATGTTGGCAGATCTCAAGAAATGTTATTTTATGGACATATTTCTAATGTCTTTGTAGTATTACAATTCAAATATCATATTTTTAAAGATGGATGCATTACAAATTAAGATTGTTTGAAAAATAAAATCCTTACAATATTTAAATCTATAGGAACGTAGGTGAACTTTTATATTAGCTTTTACAATTCCAAAATAAATAAGATGAACCTATGAGGGATATTTTGGAATGATTCAATCAATATTTGGAAAATGAAATCCTCATGAAATAAACCAAAGACCGCTAATTGTGTACCTTTAATATTGCACTACACCTTAAATTTAGATTCTTCATGAAGTTGAATAAGGATGAAATTCCAATAGTTCACAAGAAAATTTGAGGTTGAAGATAACTTGAATCAATATAGGTTTTAAAAATAAATATTATATGATAAGAGATACATTATACAGATTTTAATAAATTAACTTCAAAAAAGAGATCTTCAACACCAACCCAAAATTATACTTTGAAGAGTATGCTTATGTGATGCATAATATTAGTATAAAACGGTAAAGTTTACACCTCCTTCAAACAATTATATAAATCTCATGGTTCTAGCTAAAGAAAATTTGTCTCTAAATATTTTGATTCCATCAATAATCAAATCTCATGCCCTACTATATGATGAAATCTACCATGATCTATATATTGAGGATAGCAACAATGACTAACAATATCAATTAAAGATCAAATAAATAATAATTTATTTTTCACTTTAGGAAAATTTTGAAATTGTTGTATTTAATCAACGAGTTTCATCCAATGACAACAACTACTACAAAACAAAATTCCAATAGAAGCAAGGAACATGCGAGAAGTGTGATTACTAATTGATGTCTTCTTCTCCTAAGATAGAGATATTTTTCCTTTGGTATCTAATTATTATGAAAGATTCCCTATACTATTTAGTGGAGACAGAGATAGAGGTCAACTAAATGAATGTAGAGGAAATATAAATACATCAGCAAGCAATCATTTCCATATCTACACACAACGTAAGCATTGAGCTTTCAAATATCATGAAGAAATCAATGGAGAAGAACCATTGCAACAACACCATAATGAAAGCCATAAAGATATCATAATCTATGAAAATGAAGCAACAAACATCCTTATTCCAAAAAAATGTGGAATATTACTTTTGTGGAGAGCTAAATGTTTGAAACAATTCTATTTTAAGGTTCATAATCCTATAACCCATACTAATTGTGAAGTGTAGCAATGTCTACACACATCAAATGTTTAATATCCTAAATACTATGAGAGTAATGAAAGGTATAATTTAGAATTCTTTTGAGTACAAGGAATAGAGAATGATCACAAGAATCATGAAAGAAGGTGATATGAATAGAGAATGATCACAAGAATCATGAAAGAAGGTGATATGGGTAGTCATGAAAAAATTTAGATTGACTAAATAGATGATTATACTCAATCTCATAATGATTTTATCCCACTTTAGAACTTGGAATATCTCATGATTTTTTGTGTGGAGTAATTATGTCTCTTTTTTAGTTTATAGAAGAAGATACTCTAGTGGATAAATTTAAAAATATAGAGCTATCACCAATAGATCATAGAATTTTTATTTTTAACAGTTATAGAGAAAGATGTTATTTGAAAATGATTATATTCTCACTATTATTGTTGTTCATGATCGATATTCTTAGTTTGTTCCAAATGATGTTTATTCACATCAAGTTTTGGATGAGATGCATTTGACCCAAGATTGGCTCTTCTTGGATTCAAATGGTTGTGAGTGTAATAAAGGATGGAATATTAATCATTTTTATACAATGCAAAGAAAGTATAGTTGATGATATAAAGGGTGATATAATACACCAAGCCTTAGAAGTATATAATGCAAAGAAACAATTTGGTGTATTACTTTACTCAAAGAGCTTTAAAAGATCATAATTTTCAAATCTCTCGCAATAGTAATTACAAGTTAGAATTTGAGTTTACAATTGTTCTTTTCCTCCCATGCACTATTTTGTATGGGAACATGTTTCTCTTGACTTGTCAATGATTTTGCAAGATCAATTTAGATAAGACTAAACTAGGATAACCATATCATGTACATAATCTAGGTAGGATTTTTTTGCCTTGTCTATTTTAATCTCTGTTTTTATTGTTCTGCATCTAATCTTGGGCTTTCATTAAGGCTCTCTCTACTATCGATGGATTTTAAGATTCCTAACTCTATAGCCCAATAGATTTAAAGAATACTATTTATTGCTAGATATTCTAGGTCCCTATTATGTCCATGAGGTCCTTGTCCCTAATGAGATTTAACTCTTATCACCGTATTTTATTACACCAAACTTTAAACTTTAGTGTCTAAATCAAAAAATATCATTGGAGATTGAGAGTATGTATAATTTCCCCAGTGTTGCAAACTTATGCAACTATTAATTTTTTGGAAAAAATTTAAGGTTTCAAAATTTACAATTATTTGTCTATCAAAAATTTGAGAGATTATTGTTGAATAAAAATAGAAGTTATTTTTTACATTCAAAAATAAGTAATCATCAATAGGTTTTGGTTTGTTGGTGAAGTTGAAAGGTTCTTAATTAACTTTAAAATATAATTCTAAAAGATATCAATTTAAATGGCCAGGTAATTCAAAATATCAACTTAAAAAGTTTCTAAACCTTATTTTATTTATAACATATTTTTTCTTTAATAATTTGAAGAAAAGGTGTCGAACTCCTTGCACCATGGGTTACATAAACAACCATCTCCCTCAACAAAGAATGCTTGCAAATTTTTGAAAACTTCTAAACCTTATTTTATTTATAATATATTTTTTCTTTAAGAATGTGAAGAAAAGGTGTGGAATTCCTTGCACTATATATTACATAAACAACCATCTCCCTCGACAAAGAATGCTTGCAAAATTTTAGAAACTTCTAAACCTTTTTTATTTTATTTATAGCATATTTTATCTTTAAGAATGTGAACAAAAGGTGTCGAATTCCTTGCACCAAATGTTAGATAAACAACCATCTCCTTCAACAAAGAATGCTTAAAATGAAATTGAAATATAAGTAATTAGAGTATTAAAGAATGTTTGAATTTCGCCCTTAAAAGTTCCAAGATTCGATCAAGGATAAATATAGCTAGCATCAAAGAGGTTTTAATTTAATATAATCATTAGTCAAGTTTCTAATTAAATTTGCTTGTAGTGATTTCATATAATTATTAGTTTGGATTTACATTTGGACTTTTTTAAGTGAAGGGATCTTTGCTTTTGTCTTTTATTTCATCAAAAACATCTTTTCTACAACATTTTATAAATGATTATAATTTTAATGGTCAGTGAATGAAAAAATTTCTACATGTCAAAATAATAACAATTTAAGAGATACTCTATTTCTCAAGATGACCACCTTGAAATATTAAAACAAAAAATACAATAATCAATATTATAAAAACGTATAATATTTTTTAGATTATTTGTAAATATTTTTATTAAAATTATAAATTAAATAAAAATAAGATTTTAAAAGAACTTAAATCTTATACATGAAAACAAAACAAAAGACATCTAGTATAATGGCAAAGTCCATATTGTAAGCACCTAAATAGTAAGTTCAAATATTCTCCCATACTATTAAAATAAAATAAAATAAAATTCATCTCAAAAAATAATGAATCCCAAAAGAATGTCTACATGTGTTTAGATTAATGATCCCAAACATTACAAACTACAAATTCATTCCTTATACTCTCCATATATTATTTTCACATTGAACCAAATGTTGTTTACTATTTATACAAACACCCCCTACAAATTCCTTTCATTCCACCCTCACATGAACCAAATCTTCTTTCTATTTATACCATTCTTCATCTTAAACAACTACTAAAACCTTTCACTAACATTTCCCAAAAATTGATAGAATTTGGATTTCTTGTATACCGTGCCAGCCAAAGCATATCAATTATTTATCATTTTTTCACACAACATAACCTCAAAATCTTGAAAGTTTCATGATAACAGCTAAAATCACAATTTCAAAAGAAAAATAATCAAATACATGGTAGATACAGAATATTTATAACAAATCTTGTGCCTGTAAAACAAATTCTTTGATGCCATCAAGTCCAAAAAGAAATCAGTAAAATACATTGTGTATAAACAATCTCCATAGTCTAAATATAAAGCATATTCTCTTCTTGAGACTTAAGCAGTTAAGAGTGTTTCAATATTCTCAGACTCACAAGAGTCAGAATCTTCGATTTCTTTGGCTTCACAACAACACTATTGAATCCTGTGGCATCTGGAAGATTCTTGTGAAATGTTCTTCGGATTTGGCATTGGCTAGATATTATTTGAGATAACTATTCTTTAGTTTTAGGTTGTATGGACTATGACCGAGGTTTTCTTGCTGGTTTTTTCCTCCCCGTATGCTCTTGAACCAGGTTTGGTGTACTTTTATTACAATTAATAAATTTCATCTCGACTTCGACCCCTTACTCATAAAAAAAAACAATCTCCATAACCAAAACTAGTGAATTTGTCCATGTAATGACGTTTTGTCTACTTAGGTAGTGACCAAAATATTGGAAGAGCTAATGAGCATCATAAAAATGGGATTTTTAGGCACCAAAAAACTCTCAGGAATTTTGCCTGTCACAAAACAATTAAAAATTGCATTTTTTATTCAGCTCAAGAACATTTTAATTTTGACATAAGGAAACACTGTTTTTATTCAGCCCAAGAACGTTTTAATTTTGACATAAGGAATCATCACATGGATTTCCTGTCTGTTTCATCACTACCAATAAAATTCTGTGACTTGCCGGCATATTTTTCTTATAGTTTTTATGGACATGGACTGATTTTGTATCAGTTTATAAAAGATTTACAGATAACCACGAAAGCAATCTTATTTGTCATCTACTATATTTCTGAACAGAGAGAGGTTTAAATCGTGATAAAAGCTTGTTTTATTCTTTCAATAACTTCATGATTCCCATTTGGAAGTTATTGTATTCATTCAATTCGTTGCTTTGTTCAATTCAACAGAGAAACCAAAATTTATTGCTATGTTTACCGGCTGTTCATTATTTTTTCCTCTGTTATTTAGGGCTTGGAGATTGCATTAACTTCTTGTGGGCAACCACATTTTCTCTACTTGGCTTGTCACATGTTCTGCACCTTTTCATATGTTTCTTTGTTCAATTGATTTCTTTTCTTTTCATCTTTGTTCAATTGATTTCTTTTCTTTTTAATAGATGATATAGCTTTTCTTTTTGTATTTCTTGGTATCGCCATGTTTTTTTTATTTATAAAATTAAAAATAGTACAGTTATGATTTGAGTGAATAGTTTTTTTTTGTTGGAAGTTCAAAGAATCTCTTTGGCTAAGAGTAAAAGACTGAGGAGTATCCATTCCGCCAAAATTCGCCTGGGGCACGATCCCGGCCTCATCCCTTATAATGTCGGAGCCATGCACTCAGCAAGACTTGATCCCTGGTGGGCTCATTTGAGTGAACAGTTTTGAAAGAGAATCATGAAATTTTTGTATTTCTTATTATTGCAGTAATTTCTTTATAGAATTTGAAACAGTGAAATTTTTACATTTCTTATTATTGCAGTAATTTCTTTATAGAATTTGAAACAGTACAGTTATGATTTTGGTTAATAGTTCTAATAGAGAATCATCAAATTTGTCTATCTCTTGACATCACGGTGTTTTATTTACTAGATTATAAACAATACAATTAGAATTTGGATTTATAGTTTCGATAAAGAAGTATCCAATTTCTCTCTCTTGTCATCACCATGCTTTGTTTATAGGATATAAAACAGCACAATTATGATTTGGGTTAGTATTTTTTTTTATAGCGAATCATCAAATTTGTTTGTCTCTTGTCATTGACTGTTTTCTTTATAGCATATACAACAGTACAATTATTTTGTCAAGTATCTTTTATTGGCAAAGATCTCCTGTTGATTAGTAATTGATATTTTTGCTTTTATCTGAGGTTCTTTCTCTTTGTTGTAAGTTTGATACAACTATTAGTCTAGTTTTTTATTAAACGTTTCCTATCAACATTCCATGTTTGGTTTTTGTTCCAGCTTTATCTTCAAACTTTTGTAGGGAAGGAACTCTTATTGAAGATTATGGTATCTATGTATAAGATTTATTTATAACTCAATTAACACAAATTAACTTTAATTTTTATATCTAAAGATATCATTATAAATAAATTATAAACTTAATTCAAAATGTCAACTTTGAAAATTTCCAAGTCTTACTTTGATTATAGATAGAATTGAGACCGACAAAATTGAGGAGGAATTCATCACTGACCCTATGGTGATGTATTTCTGCAAGGAAGGTGGTATTCTCTCCTTCATGGAAAATATAGCTGGTTATGATGAAATAATTTCCCGTCAATTTGTGGCATCTTGGAATGACAGAAGAGTTTCTGTGAACAACATTTCATTTGAAATTAATGAGGAGGTCATTGAGAAAGCCACTAGTCTCCCCACCACTGGCCACAAATGGAAGAAGACCAGTAAAACCCCCACTAAGATGAATTTGATCCAGTTCTTCAGGGGCCCAGAAGAGAAACTTGTTCCCAAGCATGGCGGTTACAGCACGGAAGACCTACCGTAATTTTGGCCCAAGATGTGTAAGCTTATTATCAAATGCTTCAGTTTGGAAGGACGGTATGACATTTTCTACTATTATCATCTGCCTTTCCTGAACCACCTTAGGCATAACCATTTAATTTGTATTATGTTATTTTTACCGCACTCTATGGAAAGTAATGTTGATGATGTTGCAGAAGCTAAAACCTTGGGTAAAAAACTCGTCATCTTGCACCAAGGGTTAATGTTGCGGCTCTATAACTTCCATTGTGATATTTTCCCACCTCCTATCATTTCTGTTATTTTTGACTCCCCGCAGCAGCCCAATCCCTCGCCCATTGTCTCTTTGGATCAGGGTCTCCTTTCCACTCCTTCTGGGTCCAAAGGAAAATGCCATGATAATACCCAAGTTGTGAGCCCTTGCTCTTCGTATACCCTCCTTGTCCTAGATTCTCCAAGAGATTGCAAGAGAGAACAAACTTTGGAGGCCTCTATCCTACGCCCTAACAAAAAAACCAAGAAGATTGTCCTCAATCTTGATGCTATTGAAGATGTTGACACCCAGCAATGCCACACCTGCCGCTCTAATAGGTTGGCTAAAGAAAAGGGGGAAAAAGCCATCAATGCTCTGCTGAAAAATGAGGAGGCCTCGGGGGAATCTAATAGAAAAAAGGGCACTGATAATAAACTGAACCTAAGTACTAATGATGCGGGGGAAACCAAGATTTGCAACAGTGGCTCTGCTAGCGTGGTGGGTAAGTTCAAACACCAAATTGCTTCACTTGAAAAAAATGTGTCCTAGCTGAAGGAGGATATGGAGGGAACCAACAATCACCTAATGGATGTTAGTAAATTTGCGATCAAAGTTATTCACGCCTTCACTACCACCCTCTGTCTGCTCAATGAAAAGGAGTCTGATGGTTAGGTTGTTGAGGAAGATGATCCCCGATAACTCTTCAAATTCCTTCAGGAAGAGTGGGCGGTCATTTTGTTGTCAAAGTGCTTGTGCAAAGCAAATTGACTGTGTTTATGGTTTGCTCTATGGACATCTATGCTAACCCGTCGGACTATTTTTCTTTTTACTGCAATAGCCTTCGTGTTAAGACCGTGGTGGTGGTTTTTATCCTTGCGTGGCATGATATTTTTAATGTGTACTTTATTTTGAACTCTGCTAATTCTAAGTTTCTGGATAAGTCATGGTGGTGCTCTGTTTTCCTTAAAATCATTTTTGATAGGGGTAGGATTTCTTTCTGCTGCCATCTATCAAAAACATATTCTTTCATGAAGGGAGTGAACAAAAGTATGGAATTTCCTGCACCATATTTACATAAACAACCATCTTCTTCAACAAAGTATGCTTGCAATGAAAAAGAAATTTAAGGATTTGGAGGATTAGAGAATTTAATATTCTATAGAAGGATGATAGAGCTAGTTTCAGAGAGGCTGGGGCCTGACTCAATTGGTGAGAGCTTCCTCTGGTAAAGCATCATGAGGTCACGAGGTCACGTTTAAAAAAAAATCTGAGCTAACTTTATTATATGTTAAGTTAATTTGATTTTTGAGAAGTGGGAAGTTGTGTCATGCCTTCGTAATTTTAAAAGATCTCCTCTCTATTAGTAAGTAGTTTTTTTGCTTCTATTTGTAGTGCTTTCTATTTGTTGTTAGTTCGATACAATTATTATTCTAGATTTTAATTATACTTTTGGTGTTGATTTTATATTTTTGTTTGGTTTTTCTTTTCATACTTTTATAAGGGAAGGAACTCTTGTCATTTTTCATTTATTTAGTCAAAAAAACATTTTTTGTAATAATTTATAATGATCATAATTTTAATGACTGTCTAGGCGAGGACTTTGTCTTAGAAGTAGAGAGATTGAAAATATGGAGTCACCACTCTTATTCAAGGTCAAGAGACCTAAAAGACAAGTTGTGTTTCTAGGACCAGTGACCGAACAAAGAATGTAGGAAATTCTGTTAGACCCGCACATTATGCTGATAAAAATTATTTTAGGGGTTCTAAAAATATATTTTATTACAACAGACCACAAGTATAAGGTGAATACAAAGAATGTAGTAGTGTTTTTAGCTATGTTATTGCATGTAGATTTGAGCAAAATGATTACAGAGAAACTATGTCGAAAGGTCTTTCATATAGACTTCTTGATAGACATGACCAAAATCCTCAGTAATTTCGATAGAAACCTCATGATCCGGAGACAGAAGGATTATGACATAACAATTTTTCTTTTTACTGCAATAACCTTCGTGCTAAGACTTTGGTGGTGGTTTTTAGCCCTGCGTAGCATGATATTTTTAATTTGTACTTTATTTTGAACTCTGCTAATTCGAGTTTCTGGATAAGTCATGGTGGTGCTCTATTTTCCTTAAAATAGTTTTTGATAGGGGTAGGCTTCCTTTCTGCCTTGTTATGATTAGTGCCCTAGATCTGGTTAATATGTTGTTAATGTTTATCTAGTGTGTTGTTTATTGTACCATGGACCAACACCCTCTTGCTGTTGTTATCTATCAAAAACATATTTTTTCATTAAGAGAGTGAACAAAAGTATGGAATTCCTTCAACCATATTTACATAAACAACCATCTCCTTCAACCAAGTATGCTTGTAATGAAAAAGAAATTTAAGGAGTTGGAGCATTAGAGAATTCAAAATTATATAGAAGGCTGATAGAGCTAGTTTCAAAGAGGCTAGGGCCTGGCTCGATTGGCAAGAGCTTCCTGTGGTAAAGCATCATGAGGTCATGAGGTCACGTTTAAAAAAAATAGAGCTAGCTTTATTATATGTTAAGTTCATTTGATTTTTGAGAAGTGGGAGGTTGTGTCATGTCTTCGTAATTTTAAAAGATCTCCTCTCTATTAGTAAGTAGTTTGTTTTTTTGCTTCTATTTGTAGTGCTTTCTCTTTGTTGTTAGTTCGATATAATTATTACTCTAGATTTAAATTATACTTTTGGTGTTGATTTTATGTTTTTATTTGGCTTTTCTTTTCATACTTTCATAAGGGAAGGAACTCTTGTCTTTTTTCATTTATTTAGTCAAAAATACATTTTTATTTTATGTTTTTGTTTGGCTTTTCTTTTCATACTTTCATAAGGGAAGGAACTCTTGTCTTTTTTCATTTATTTAGTCAAAATATATTTTTTGTAGTATTTTATAAATTATCATAATTTTAATGACTGCCAGATGAGGACTTTGTCTGAGAAGTAGAGAGGTTGAAAATATGGAGTCACCAATCTTATTCAAGGTCAAGAGACCTAAAAGACAAGTTGTGTTTCTAGGGCCAGTGACCGAACAAAGAAAGTAGGAAATTCTATTAGACCCACAAATTATGCTGGTAAAAATCATTTCAGGGGTTTGTAAAGAGATTTTATTATAACAAACCACAAGTATAGGGTGAATACAGAGATTGTAGTAGTTTTTTTAGCTATATTATTGCATGTAGGTTTGAGCAAAAGGATTGCATAGAAACTATGTTGAAAGGTCTTTCATATAGACTTCTTGATAGACATGACCAAAATCCTCAAGAATATCGATGAAAACCTCATGATCCAGGGACAGAAGGATTATGATATAGCAATCATCAATGGACACCCTCCTAAAAGGTATGCAATCTTAGATATCAAAGACCAAAGAATATTCAGGAGTAGGAGATTTGGAATTAGGAAGAGGATTAATTTTTTAATGAAGCTAGATACAAACTTATACATAACGAAGGTCCAAGCTAGATTTGGGATTTTCTCATAGAAGAGAATTTGGTGGTGGGAAATGAAGGGGAGCAGAGACTACAAAGCATGGAGGCGGGCCTTTTGAGCATTTTTAACTCCTAGGGTCCTCTGTCATATGATATAGAAGAGTGGGATCCGGACTAGATTGCAAAGGAGGTGGCATTAAGAACCCCAGAGGAATTAAGAAGGATTCAGGAACAAAGAAGTTAGTCCATGGTTTTCATGCAAAGAACTCTAGATGAAGCGATTGTTATTGCTGCTGGGGCAGGTTGAGAAGAGGAAGAGGACATCGTCATGGAAGGGGTGGTTATGCTGCAGAAACCTTCTTCAAGAATCAAAGATCAGATAGTTTATGTAGTATTTAGATTACTATTAGCTATATGAGGTGAATGAATTTTATTTTCCAAGTGATTAGTTGTTGCAGTAGTTCCTAGTTTTGCTATCAACAGACTACTAGAAGTTGTTTAATTTTACTTATTTTGAACTTCTTTTACAATGTATATTTTAAACCTATTATTAATATAATTCTGACATTAGACTTTTATTAATAAAAAAAAATATTACATAAGAATTTTCTCTACTAATAAACAAAATAACAATAAGAAATATACAACTTCCTAAATAAATACCTTTGACAAATAAACCAACAAACAATGATCAATACTTAAAGAATGTATACTTTTTTCAATTTTATGCAGACATTTCTTTTCAAAATTATAAATCAGATAAAATAGATTTTTGAAACAACCCAAGCAACCAATACAACTATGACTACCACAAACAATATTGGACGAAAGTTTATCATCTCTTTAGATAAGAAAAAAGAATAATAAAGCCCAAAGGAATGTCTGCATGTGTTTAGATTCATGATGACGATTATTACAGCTACAACTCCATTGCTTATTCATTCCTTATGCTCTCCATATATTCTATTCACGTAATAGCATAATCACATCACCCCACAAATTCCTTTTCTTTCAGCCTCACATGAACCAAATCTTATATACTATTTATACCTTTGTTCATCTTAAACAACTAATAAAACATTTCACAGCATTGGATTTCTTGAGCCAAAGCATATCAATTATTTTACCATTTCTTCACTCAACATAAACCCAAAATCTTGAAAGTTTCTGGAGAACAACCAAAAACAGACTCAATCTCAATAAAAAAATTAATCAAATAAATGGCAGAAGCAGAATATTTATAGAATGTCTTGTGCCTGTCAAACGAATTCTTTAATACCTTCAATCCCAAAAACAAATCAGTAAAATACATGATATATAAACAAACTCCATGGCTAAAACTAGTGAATTGAACCATTTCTTGGCTGGCCTGAAAAGACAGCAAGCAAAAATGGTTTATTACTCCATACAATGACATTTTGTCTACTTGGGTAGTGACTAAAAAGTTGCAGGAACTCGTGGGAATCATCAAAATGGTATTTTTAGACACCAAAAATCTTAAAGGAATTTGTCCATGTCCTAATAAATGAAATACATGGCAGATGAAGAATATTTATATAAGCGATTCTTTTGACTGTATAAAAATTTCTTTAATGTCTTCAAAGACAAAAAGAAATCAGTAAAATACATAGTATGCCAACAATCTTCATAGCTAAAACAAGTGAATTGAACCTTTTCTTGGCTGGTCTGCAAAGACAGCAGGCAGAAATGGCCTATAACTTCATATAAAAACATTTTGTCTACTTGGGTAATGACCAAAAGTTTGCATGAGGAGCTGATGGCATCATCAGAATAAGATCTTTAGGCACCAACAAACTCACAGGAATTTGGCCATGTCCTAAGAACAATTACAAATTACTGTTTTCATCCATCCCAAAAACATTTTAGTTTTGACATAAAGAATCATCCGTATTCAACCTACACATGGATTTCCTGTCTGTTTCATCATTACCCATAAAATTCTTGTGACTGCAAAAAATTCTTTAATGCCTTCAAACCCTAAAACAAAACAGTAAGATACATGGTATGTCAACAATTCCATTGCTAATACTAGTGAATTGAACCATTGAATTTGGTCATGTCCTAAGAACAATTACAAATTACAGTTTTCATTCAGCACAAAAACAATTTAATTTGGACATAAAGAATCATCCATATTCAACCTACACATGGATTTCCTGTCTGTTTCATCATTACCCATAAAATTCTTGTGACTGCAACAAATTCTTTAATGCCTTCAAACCCTAAAACAAATCAGTAAGATACATGGTATGTCAACAATTCCATTGTTAATACTAGTGAATTGAACCATTGAAATAAAAATCACAGTTTTAATTCAGCCCAAAAACATTTTAGTTTTGACATAAAGAATCATCCGTATCTAACCCACACATGGTTTTCCTGTCTGTTTCATCACTACCCATTAAAATATGTTACTTTCCAGCTTATTTTTCTTATAGTATTTATGAACATGGACTGATTTTTTATCTGTTTTGAGGAACAAGAAAAAGATTTACAGATAATCATGAAAGCAATCTCATTTGTCATCTAGTATGGTGAACAGAGAGAGGTTTAAATGGGGATGAAAGTTTGTTTTATTGTGTTAATGAATCCCATTTGGAAGTTATAATATTCAGACAAGCATGGCCTGTCTGTACGAAGATCAAAGAGCTTGGGTTGAGAATTTAGTGGTTCGTTCAATTCAACAGAGAAACCAAAATTTATTGCTGATTGTTATGTTTACCGACTATTCATTAATTTTTCCTCAATAATTTAGTGCTCGGTGATTGCATTAACTTCTTGTGGGGCAACCACATTTTCTCTACCTGGTTTGTCACATGTTCTGCACCTTTTCATATGTACGGTTATGTTTCTTTGTTTATTTGATTTGTTTTCTTTTTAACAGACGGTATACTTTTCTTTCACCATCTTTTATTTATTTATAGGATTACAAATAGTACAGTTATGATTTGTGTTAATAGTTTTGAAAAAGAATTATCAAATTTGTTATTATGTTATTTTTTTTTTATAAGATTTAAAACAGCATAGTTATGATTTGGATTAATAGTTTCTGTAAAGAATTATCAAATTTGTCTATCTCTTAGCATCATGGCAATTTATTTATAAGATTATAAACAGAATTAGGGTTAAAAGTCTAGATAGAGAATCATCAAATTTTCCTATGTCTTGTCCTCACCATGCTTTCTTTATAGAATATAAAACAGCACAGTTATGATTTGGGTTACTAGTCTTTATAGAAAATCATCAAATTTGTATGTCTCTTGTCATCACTATGCTTTCTTTATAGGATATAAAACAGTACAGTTACATTTGGATTAATAGTCTCAATAATCATCAAAGTTGTCTCTCTTGTTATCACGATGCTTTCTCTAGAGGATATAAAACAGATTTATGATTTAGGTTGATAGCCATATTCCACTAAATTTGTGGAAGGGGACAAGAAGGAAAGACTTTTTTTAAAAAAGTATGTACTATTTTTCATAATTATATACCAATGTTTCACAGTATTGCAATAACAATTAACATGTACTAACTCAATTTTGTCCACAAATGTTTCAATATACAAGTGTGCATCTTCTTTTGCAACCGAGCTTCATAACTTTGAATTTGAAGCGTCATCTAATGTGGGTTCAGTGAATCGGCTGTGAAAAAAAAGTGTCAACTAGCAAGGTAATTCCAAAATCCATCCCTGGTACAACCCAATGGACATGTCCCCGTGAAGCAGTGGTTGATAGTTTCTATAGAGAATCATCAAATTTTTCTCTCTCTTGTCATCACCATGTTTTCTTTATAGGATTTAAAATAGAATAGTTATGATTTAGATTAATAGTCTCGATAGAGAATCATCAAATTTTTCTATCTCTTGTCATCAATAAGTCTTTTTTATAAGATTATGAATAACACAGTTATGATTTTGGTTAATAGTCTTTATAAAGAATGTTGTCGTCATGGTGCTTTCTTAATAGAATTAAAAATATATATACAATTATGATTTGGATTATTAATTTCTATGGAGTCATTGAATTCATCCATCTGTTGTCATCACCGTGCCTTCTTTTTAGAATTTAAATTAGTACAGTAATGATTTGGGTTAATAGTCTATATACAGAATCACCAAATTTGTATAAGTAAAGGTTGTATATACATATTGTTGGAAATATATTGAGGCTAGGTGACTAAGAGGGGGGGTGGGGGGTGAATCAGGAACCAATAAAAATTATTCACTTTTATCCTTTATTAGATTGTCTAATCTGATTGCATGCATGGAACAGAAAAGCATTAAACATCCATAACACTTGACACAATATTTGGTTACCCAGAAACCTTCCAAATAGAAAGTAAAACTGGGGTGGGGATGGTACCCACAAGATTTAGTACTACATCAATAAATTTGGCCAGTTAAGGCTTACAATTGACCACTTCTGATGGTCTGCCCTATTAGGGGCAATAAGGACTATTAGGTCCACCTTGTGAAAGGATTTATACAATACAATAAAGTATGCACTCTGTTAGGAGATTTGATAAAGACTGTTAAGTCCACCCTGTTAAAGGATTTTGCTGATACATTTGTTAGGATGAACCAGTGAATGATCTGCTATGCAACTCTGATTGCTGAATAAGATACTTTGAAATAATACTGATCACCTGAATGTGATAGATAAGTCTTTGTTGTTCCTTTATACTATTGTAGCCTTCTAATCAATATGCCACTTCATAGTCCCATATCCATACTCATACATCTGCTACTTATATTCATCATTTTGGATAAACAAAGTACCTCACATATATATCTATCCAAATCAATTACCTTCATAAGTCGGCTACTTGTCATATTAAATAGTATTAACAATATGAACTAAGTTAGCTCAATGCTGATACTCAGGTCCAGTAATCCACTCGGGTGATATACTGACACTCGGGCGACATAGTGAATTGGCAACTCTAGCACTCAGGTGACACTGGGTGCTTGTGTCACATTGATCAGTCAGAGATGGTAACTCGGGTAACACTGGTGACTCGGGTGATACTGTTGTGAACTAACTGCTCGGTGGACACTACAACTTCTTGGGTTACACTTCAAGTTGTTGGCTCAGTCAACATTGTATTCATATAAGTGACTAAGTGTTTTGGCACTAATTGACAACATGTCTTTCCATAAGGTCAATAATCTCCCCCTTTGGCATTAGTGACAAAAACACTTATCATATCCAAAAACTCTGATCAAATTGCTGAATCAAAAATCCCCCTTACCATGTGCTTGGGTACTTGCTCGGGTTTGACTGTTGCTCTGCAAATCGGTTACAACTGACTCTATTTTTAATTTTCAAAACTATTTTTGTAACTCTGCTATATA
>MU224254.1:6629303-6640345 GCA_018584345.1 Thuja plicata | reverse complement strand
TCTTTCCCCCTTGTATACAATTTCTAACTTTCCCCCTTGTTTTTGACACAAATGCCAAAAAACATATCTACAAGGTAATTCTAAAATAGGAAAGGAAATCACAATGTACCTTCAAAATTTGAGACAAAGTCTTGTCCCAATTGTCTTGCAACACCTTCAAGATGTGCAACTCAATCTGAATTTTTGCAGACAACTCCATCATAAGCTCTGCAACTGAAAAGTTGTTATCATGGATGTGTGTCTTTGCATGAGCAATATGTTTCTGCATGACATCCATATGAGGAAGGAGTTGGCTCTGTATAGCTGTTAGGGATTCCCTCGTTCTTGCTTCTTCCCCTAGTAGATTTTCCTGCAGATCAGTTAGATACTTGATCTTTACAAAATGTGTTGAACTTGAACTTGGATCAAGTGCCAACTGGCTTGCACTTGCCTTCAAATCAATGTCAATCTTTGTCATCTTGTTTTTTATTTCCATGGTAAATTTGGAAGTGTCACTCAAATTTACAAATAATGCCACAACATTATTCACAGTGGTTTCTAGAGATATAATGATAGTGGTTAGCTTCACCTGATCTATTGCAATATTTCCTCCAACATTCTCTAGAACCTTATTTTCAAATTTTATTTATCCCTTCTGCAGTAATTTCTCATGTCCACTAAGATCATGATTAAACTTGTGAACTATGTCAACAAGTTGGTCCATTATGGAATCATCCTCATTGACTTCAATCTCTAGTGAATCCAGGAAAATACCTTTGATATCCTGTAGAACTCTATTTCTTTTCTTCTCTGCTTGGAGCTTCTGTTGTTTTGCTCTTTTCTTCCATAGCTCCCCAAGGATGTCCATCTACTCGGCTCTCAGGTTGGAAAGATCCCAATTTGGAATCACAATATCTTCCTCAAGGTCAACATCATCAGTTATTGTTTCATTTTCTTTACCCTTGACCTTGGGGTTAGGTGAAGGAACGATTTCCTTACCTTTTCCAATCTCATCCTTGTCCTCAGTGTTCAGTTGGAATAAGTCATTAACTTTTAGTGCACCAACTGCAGAATCAGTGCTAACTGTAGAAACATTCACAGTGTCCTTCTATGACTTGGTTTGGCTTGGCCCAGTAGTAGGTAGAGCCTGATGCTTGGTTTCTACTAGTCGTGATGTAGACTCTATGGTCTTTTCCTTGCTCGGAGATAAGATTTTCTGAATAAGATCCTTTGAAATAATACTGATCACCTAAATGTGATAGATGAGTCTTTGATGTTCCTTTATACTGTTGTAGCCTTCTAATCAATCTGCCACTTCATATTCACATATCCATACTCATACATCTTCTACTTCTATTCATCATTTTGATTTCATTCATCCGTTGGCATCACCGTGCTTTCTTTTTAGAATTTAAAATAGTACAGTAATGATTTGGGTTAATAGTCTATATGCAGAATCACCAAATTTGTATAAGTAAAGGTTGTATATACATATAGTTAAAAATAATGATGTAACAATTTTGTAGTTTATATAAATGAATGAAAGATTTTTTTAATTGTTTATCTAAATATTTTTAAAATTACATTAACATGCCTATTGTTTACATCATATTCTTTTATATTGAAATATTCATAACTATAAATTATTTTAAGATGTTAAGAATGATAATGATATTTATTTTGTTAATATATTTGATATTAGGTTTTTTGAGCTTCTAAATTTTCTCATTTGATAATGGATGATGGAATGGTAGAATATGATCTAAATTGTCTAATATTTAAATCTATTAAGTAGCATATTACATATGTATATCATTTGGGGAAAAAAAAGTGTTTTTTTAATTTTCATTTGAATGTTTCTTTCTTTTCTTTTAGATCATATTTTTCTTTATAATAAAATGTTCATGAATATATTTTTTCCCATATCTTAAGAATGTTAATGGTAGTTGCTTGTACATGAGTTTGATAAGAGTTTGTTAGGTTTCTAAATCTAAAATTATATCTGATTTGTAAATATGTTAAGTAATACATTGGTATAAGGTAGTGATGTAACATTTTAATAGTTTATATAAATGAATCAAAAAAAAAATTTAATGTTTCTTCCATGTCTTCAATATTACATTAATATTCTTTGTTAGGTCATATTTTTTTAATAATATATTTGTAAATATATTTTTTCTATATCTTAAGAATGCAAACAATTATTGTTTTGTAAATAAATTTGATATGGAGTTTCTTGGGCTTATGAATTAACTCATGTTGATGATAGATGAAGGAATATGGTGTGAAATTTTATCTAATGTGTAAAAATGTTAGGTAATAGATTACACATACATATAGCTTAAATTAATGATATGACATTTTTATTGTTTATATAAATGAATGAAAGAGATTTTGTAATGTTTATGTAAATGTGTTCAAAATTAAATTAAGCTTTCTTTTATTTTAGGTCATACTTATTTATTATGAAATGTTCATGAATATAGTTTTTTCTTTATCTTATAAATTTTATCGATATTTATTTTGTAAATAAATTTGATATAGATTTTGTTTGGTTTCTGAATTTCTTCATTTTGATGATGGATGATGGAATGTGATCTAAAATTTCATGTAATGTGTAATTTTTTATTTATTATAAAAGTTGTAAAACAAGAGTATTGACCCTAACAAACATAGTCCAAACATGTCACTTATAGTACGTCATGAAAAAACTATTGATCATAGGACATAGGTAATAACAAACCATTTAGAGCACACTAGAAGGGCAGATAGTAACCCACTTCAAGCATGGGTTTAAATTTCACCCAAAACTCGAGAAAAAGTTTAGGAAGAGGGGGAAGAACTACCTTTCTACCTATAATGAACAATAGGCAATACCATCATCTAGAACATCATTACAAGGGAGAGAAAGATAGGAAATCTCCTTAGACATTTTGTAAGCACCTAGAGCATACTACTCACAAGGTGAAATACAATAGGCAATACTATCATCTGGAACATCATTACAAGGTGGAGAAAGAGGAAATCCCCTTAGACATTTTGTAAGCACCTAGAGTATACTAATCACAAGATGAAATAAAATCCACCAAAGGCAAAAGTACTACAGAAGAAGTTCATGGAGAGTAATGGGGAAATATATTAAATAATAGATTAAACATATGTATATGATTTTAAGGTAGGTCATGACATTTTTAAAATTTAAATAAATGAAAGAGAAAGATAGAAATAGTATGACAAGAATAAACTATATTTCAATCAAGAATGCAATAGAATGAAAGTACATAGGAGAGACCTTGGTTAAGTAGGTCAATGTGAGGCATAGGAAGGTATAAGATTATGAAAAGTGTCTTAATCTTATGACATTATAAATAAAGTGATAACTCATCCTCCACCTAAGGTGCAAAAGTGATTGTGTGATATGTCCACTAAAGGTGGAAGTTCCACCTAAAGTGGAAAAATGATAAAGTGATAAGTCCACTAAAGGTGGAAATGGTATTTTGTGATCCCTAAGTAAACTTAAGTAGCATGTATGTTTAGATTCTAGGAGAAGAACATACTAGGTACAACACTTAAACATGCCAACAAAAGGAATAAAATATAACTACTAGATAAAATGAATAGAGTATCAAGGAATAAAATAATTTTTTTACAATATTATTACATAATTATTCGAGGAGCATACTGCATCTTTATCCATAATTATCAACCTGCATTCATCATTGTTGAGTTAGAACAACTAGGAGTATAACAAGAAGAAAAGTTGAAGGCTCGATATATTCTCAAGAGGTGTTAGATATTAAGAATTAAGGAAATTAAAATCTAGAATTTATGAAACTTTATGCTTGATTAGACTCTCAAGTTTAGATCTACATATCAAATTTATGTCTACAAACATAAATATTATCTTTATGATTGTAAAAGTTAAATAATGTGCAATTAGATTTAGAATTCACTTACAAGTCAAATATAATTATGACATCAAAATGGATGGATTTCTTATAATTGAAAATAAACATTTACAACAAAATTAAATTTATGTACCCATATATTTAATAAATTTAATTTCATCATTTTACCATAATACATAATTTTCAATATTTTTAATTCAAACTCTTATATCTAAATTAATTATTCATAATACTTTATTCAATTAACCCTAACATTTTATATAAAGATGATATTGTTTATTTATAATTTATATTCCAAAATTAACTCGTATAATTTTTCAATTACATGAAAATTTTCCTTGTTTGTGTCAAATACTCTACAAAGCTTAATGCATAGCCATGTGTATTCTAGCCAACCGATCTCTCATATAGATTAAGAAAAGGATTTTATGATATATATTATTTTTTATAATTAAAAATTATTTTAAATATTTTGGATATATGAAACACATTGAGAATACAACTTTCTCTTTAGTCTTGACCCACTCAGAAATTGTTGGTCTTATTGTAAATCAAGAAAAGTGAATCCTTTTTAGTCTTGATCCTTTTTAAATTATTTTTAATATTAGATAAGCTGGGATTTTGAATGGGTCATGATCCCTTGTACAAATAAAAATATTAAGCTTTAAGCACAACACAAAACCAAAAATAGATAACAAAAGAACCAAAGAAGAATTAAATAACCAAGAGGACAACAAAATAGGGTTGCTATGAGAAAAAAAAAGACAACAAAATACAACACAAAATAGCCATGCTATGCGAACAAAACCAAAACCAAATCATGGTGGTTTAAAGAAGTGGTCTAGGGATTTTTGGTTAACATCAGTTCCCATGTCCTCCCCAATAATGTGTCTCTTGAAACAAGGAGAATCAATTAAAAAATACATATTGACCATATGCTATTCCATGATAGAAGGGGGATTTTGTCCCTTCTCAACCAAACACCTTTTTCTTGTGACTATGAGATTTCAAAGAATTACCAACAAAATATTCAAACATATTTACAACTTTAGGAGTAGAATTAGAATACACCACTTGAGCCTTTTCTATGAGTGAAGAGAGATGATCACAGTTAGGATAAGTTAGTTTATTTTTTCCTCTAGACTAAATGGTTCTCCTTTGTCATAACACAAGAGCAAGTATCATGACCCACTTTTTATAAGAATTGCAAACAATCAGATAAATTTCAACTTCAATTTCATGCACCCATTTTCCAAACTTAGAAGAAAAAGTGACCCGAGTAGGGAGCAATTTGTTATTTTTCACCAGCACATAAAATCTAGCATAAATGAGACATTTCATGGAACTAGTAATAAGATCAATAGTGAAAAATTGTCCAAAAGAGTTAGAAATGGATATAAGAATCTTGTTGTTCCAAAACTCCAAAGGTAAAGATAAACCCAAATAGGAATCTTATAGTTTTGTGTAATGAAATCAAAAACTCACTTAGAGAGATAGAGTTCATTCAAGCCCAAAAACCAAGGACCCTCACTAATAATCTTTGTGTAGTCTTCAAAAATAAAGAAGGAAATAATTTTTCAACCATAACAATTACCTTAAATTGGCCACCTAGTTTCTAAACACAAGAAACTCATCTTCTAATAGTATCAATATGAGGTGCTTGATAAAAAATCTCCTAATGCAATAATTCTCAAGCCAAGTTGAAGACTCCAAAATAAGAGACTCCTGAATCTCAACCTCAAGCACCAGAACTGTTATAATTAAGGAAACACACACAACTGAGAGGGGGTGAATCAGTTGTGACCCAAATTCAAATCATTAACCAACTTATGAACTTAATCTCCGATCTGAAAGATAAACATGAATGTAAGATCAAAACACAATAATCAACACATAACACCAAGATTTTTGACATGGAAACCCGGTTAAGGGAAAAACCACAGTGGGGATCAAACCCACAATATGAATATACTTTGTTAAAAGAACTATACCTTGTTAGGATTATTACAAATTGGAATGCACATGCATTCAAGCACACTACCTAGCTTTCACTACTCAAATACAATGAGGGCTTCAACCACAAGAAGGCTCACTACCTTACAACAAGAGTCCATATCTCACAAACAAACTGAAAGAATCTCTGATTATGTGAATACAGTTCCAATGAAGTGCATAAAATCTCTGCCTCAATTGTATATTCTACTCATACCTCTTCTCCTTCTCTTCACAGCATTCACACACTCTACCACACTTCGCATTGACAAATGATTACATCTTTTATATATTACATCAACTTTATTCCAACTAGGTCAGTTAAGAACCTAATTATAAAATGTTAATTCATGTTACAACACAATACATAATGTGATCTATTGAATGTCATCTAAGACATAGAAATGATTAATAGAAATATCCTTGAACACTTTCCAGGTCCATAAATCATGCCATGATCCTTCGCAACATCCTACACCACCATATCGACTAAGAAAAATTGAGAACAATAATACATCACATGGAATTCACCAAATCTGATCACTTAACCAAATGCAATCCAACAACATAAATAGGACACAATCTAGAAACATCAGCAAGCAACAAGAAATGTCATGACATCAATAGGAACAACTCTGTCTCAGAATTCACACTCATCTCTACACTGTTCATCAAGAACACTAATCAACAACCACTGTCATAAAAGATAAAAAACTTGCTTGCATCCAAATCATGAACTACTCAAGTTGAGGACACACATCCATGTCCTAAACATGCCACTAGGTTAGCAACCAAGAATATTGCATAACCAATCTACACCAATCTAATAACTGAAAAATTGTCTCTTCCTAAACAACCAAAATACCATACTCTGATAAATTATTCACAGCTCACGCAAAGCATCATGGAAACCTATGTAATTTGACATAGATAAACTACATACATCAATGAAACCATTTTTACCTTCGTAGCATCTGATATTCAATACAATATCCATACCAATGTAATATTCTCACTAAACATCTTAGGAACACACAAAAACATTGTCACCAATAGTAGGAATTTGTTGATATCAGTGTCAGCACATATATGCACAATATCAACCAATATCCCAAAAATATCCCCCTTTGGCATTGATGGAAACATATGATGTGAAAAATCAAATCAATTCACAAAGAAACTATATCAACAGTACTACCAATAATATCTTTCAAACTCTCTCTGACAAACCTTCCCAATCGGTAAACAATTTATCTCCATATACAAACTCTCTCTCTCCCCTTACATATACCTTATTTTTCATCTGTCCCCCTTAGTCGCATACTTTTTTCACATAAATTTCTCTCCCCCTTTGACATCAATGACAAGAACACATATATGCACTAAGTCATAGAAGCCAAAAATCTGAACATCTGAATCATCAAGCTAACTACTCCCCCTAAGTAGTAGCCACCAAAAATATAAATATAGAATAATGATGATCTCTATAAGTACACTAGACAGGTGCAAATTAATGCATCTCTAGCTCTGATCAAGAGGGGAAATCACCCCATGTTAAGAATAACAGTCGACCAACACAACTGAGAGGGGGGTGAATCAGTTGTGAGATAGATTATTAAACAATAAACATTATAAACCAATACTTTAATCTTAATAATAATGCAGTAAATGAAACACCATAACACAATCTTTTATTGTCGAGGAAACCCTGTTAAAGGTAAAACCCTAGTGGGAATCAGCACCCACAAATAATGCACTGAGAGTATAGTATCTCTGCTAAAAGATTTAGCCCTGTTAGGAGCTTATTAATGTATTACAGTACATAGTCCATGTTAAAGGATAGACCCTGTTAGGATTCAAGAGTAATAGTAGAGTCACTTCCCAAGCACATTGTCTAAAGAAGGTTATATCCACCCTTAGGACTTACTATCTAAAATACAAGTGTATATAAGAAATATACAATCCAGTGAACTGTCTAATCGCAATTATCTTTTCTTGATCAATTCCAATAAAGTCTCCTAATCACATCCTCTACTCTACATCTAGAAAACTACGTGCAAACAGGCTCACAACTTCCACACTTCACTATTACCACACACTTCATAAAAGAAAACAACTTTCTTTTATACTAATTTACAATAAGAAAGTATGTCAGCCAATTAAGACTTCCCCAATGCACAAATAATTAATTAACCCCTTGCTAAGATACACATGGTACCTATAAAAAGTAAATATCAATTACAATTCATCAAATATAATCCAAGATCCGTAATCCACACTCGTACTCCACAATACATGCTTCATTCTGAAGTCGGCCCCAAATAGGTCTCCTCTAGAACACACGCCACAGCTGATGTCACCAAGAATCCTGCAACCCAAGAATTAAAACAAACATTCCTAAACATGTCCTTTTCCATTCCCTAAGCTTTCATATCATGAATCCATATCGCACGTAAGTTATCTTCAAACCATAGAGACTAACTTTGTCAAAGATCACTGTCATAGTCCAGTACCCAGTCTTCACTAAAACATTTGTAACTCACTTAATCTAAAATATTAAGACATGTGACCTTAGACATAAGATCACAACAAATCCCTATACACATCACCATCTTTTCTCATTCTAAATCAACTGTACATTACCCATATACTTATGTCGGTCATCAAGTAATATTAATAACCAGTTTGTTCTACCTCCATAGAAACATATGTTGACATCAGTGACAAAACATGAATGCCAACAACAACATCAGAAGCCAATTCCAACAATATCCCCCTTTGGCACTTATGGAAACATATGCGAAAATACATCAACCCAAGAGTACGCACTCTCAATAAAATCTTCTCAATATCCTCAACACAACTCTCCCTAAAACAGTAGGGATTTTCACATAGAATCTCTCCCCCTTTGACAATAATGGAAAAGGGTGTCGTAACTCAATCTCTGACCATCTTTCCTCTGCAAGGTGTAGCTTTTTCAAATCTTCATGTCTTCAACAACCAGGTGCAAGATCACCCAAATGTGTTCTTTATTGTTCCTGCGATCACTGCCCCTGAGGAGTAGATCCATACATCAAGTCCAGAAAATGATATAGCTCTAAAATCCACTGGAATGATGCATTCCTGCATCAATTTAGTTCTTGCAAGGAGGGGCTCTCACCCCAAGCATACCTTTGAGATACTAAAAGGCATACTTTGGTAAAGGTTTTGTAAATATATCTGCTATATGTTCCTTTGTGCTGATATACTCCAATCTAATCTACTTCTCTACAGCCTTGTCTCTCAAGAAATGACACTTAATGGAAATATGTTTAGTCTTTGAATGCATAACTCAATTATTTGACATATTCACTGTGCTAGTGTTATCACAATGGATAACCACTGGCTCATCAAATGTTATCCCAATGTCCTTCAGCATTTGCTTCATCCAAACAATCTGTGTGCAATTTATAGCAGAAGAAACATACTCTGATTTAGCAAAAGACTGAGCTATACAATCCTACTTTTTACTTAACCAAGAAACCAATATTTTCCCAAGAAATAATGCACCACCACTTGTACTATTTATGTCATCAACATTTCCTTCCCATTCAACGTCAGTATAAGCATGCAAATCAAAATCAACAAATTTTTTTATACCATAAACCATAATCCAGTGTTCCTTTCAGATATCTAAATATTCTTTTTATAGAAGCAAGGTGTGTCTCTTTAGGATCTTTTTGATATCTTGCCACAATTCCAACTACATTATCAATATATGGTCTAGTGTGAGTTAGATATTGTAAGCCTCAAAACATAGATCTATACTTTGTCTGAAAAATACTCTGAGATTCATCAGTAGTAGTGAGCTTGTGACTAGTAACCATAGGTATTCCAAAAGGTTTACAATCTTCCATTCCAAAAAATTTCAACATTTCTTTAAGATAATTGGTCTAAGAAATAAAGCTACCATTCTTGTTCTGATTAATTTGCAGTCTAAGGGAAATGTTTATCTCACCAATCATTGACATCTCAAATTCATTTTCTATTTCCTTAGAGAACTTTTTACTTATTACATCATTTCCTCCAAAAATTATATCATCAACAAAAACTTCAACTATTAGAATTCCATCTTCACTAGTTAGTAAGTGCAAGTTGCTGTTTGCATTACCTTTTCTGAAACCAAGATGAAGTAGATACCTATCCAATCTTTCATACCATTCTCTAGGTGCTTGTTTCAGTCCACACAAAGCTTTCGTCAACTTGCAAACCATATCCTCATCTTCTGTTAGAGAAAATCCATCAGGTTGTTCAATATATACTTCCTCTTCTAGATCTCCATTTAGAAATACATATTTCACATCCATGTGATATACTTTGAAGTCTTTGTGTGCATCATAAGAAATTAATAATCTTGCAGCCTCAAGCCTAGAAACATGAGCAAATGTTTCTTCAAAGTCTATACATTCTTGTTGCGAGTAGCCTTTACAAACCAGTCTTGCCTTATTTCTTACAACCATTCCTTCGTCATTCATCTTGTTTCTAAAAACCCACTTAGTTCCTATAACATTCTTATCTTTAGGTCTAGGAACTAGTTCCCAAGTGTTATTTTTCTTTATTTGTTCCAATTCTTCCTACATAGCCTTAGTCCAAGATTCATCTCTACATGCCTCATCAGTAGTTTTTGGTTCAACTTGAGAAATCAAACAAATTTCATCTCTTAATATCGATCTTGTCATCATGCCTTTATTTGCATTGCCAATAATTTGATTTTCAAGATGGTTTTTCTTAACATACCTCTGAGTCTTAGGAATTTCAGTAGGATCAGTTGAGTCATCTTGACATACCTTGATCTCATGGTCAATCTCAAAAGGTTTGATGAAGGGTACTCCCCTTAATACCACAAACACATAACATAAACAGAGAAACAACAACAATATGCAAGAGCAGAAAATTGGCTTCTTATTATCTCCACAAATGTGGAATTACAAACTTTCAGAATTACAATATGCAAAGCCACATGGGCATTCCCTTACAAAGTTCTGTAGGACAAAGCCTCAAATTATTACCCAGATCTACTACCCAGAACTATTCTGAACTGCCTAAGACAATAATACAGCCTTCCTTATATAGGCAATTTTCCACCGCCTGGGAAGGTTCCAGAATAAGGCCGACCAAACTTAG
>MU224254.1:6618348-6629214 GCA_018584345.1 Thuja plicata | reverse complement strand
TGAAGAAAATTATTTTCTGCCATTTCAGGTGGCCCAACTTCCGAAGACCATAAGTCATCACCAGTTGACCCGATCGGCTATTATAACCCCATTTCAGAAACGCCACAAAGCGCTCTACAGGCTTGACCCGCGCAAGCCCCTTTCACCCAAATTTTTGACCTCATCCGAGGCCTCTAAAGCCTTCAAAACTGAGTTCAAAGTTTCTGTACCCTGCTGCCAATACCGAAAATTTTCAATATCTTCCAATATACACTTGATCTGGCAATGAAACTTTACTGGCAGACTTATATGACCAAAATGAACCTCCAAGAAAGAAATCAGATCATTCTGAGCACATACGAAAATTACCAAAAATAGTAACTTTCTATAAATAGCAGCTCTGCACAAAATAGCCCTTATTGAATATAAAAAACAGAAATATTTTTGGGTGATGCAAGATTGCTCTTACACCCAGGATGCTCCTGCATCAAGGTTCTTCTTGATTTGTAGTAACCTCCTTGATCTCTATAGTATGGCTACAGACATATATTCTTTCCTGAATTTGGAACTTTTCATCAATCCTTAAATTAGCACTTTCAATCATCTTCCTCAATCTTAGATTGAAACATTTATAAGATTTTCTCTTAGTGGAATAACCAAGGAATATTCCTTCATCACTTCTAGCATCAAACTTTCCTATCTCATCATCTCTTTTGATATAGCATTTACTACCAAACATTTTGAAATATTTCACAGTAGGAGTATGACTAAACCATAATTCATGAGTCTTACTTGTATCTTCTTTTATCTAAATTTTGCTCAAAGTATAAATAGTAATACCAACAACTTCTCTCCAATTAACATGTGAAACATTTCCTTCCAGCAACATGGTTCTTGCAGCATCTAATATTGTTATATTTCTTCGCTCTGCTATCCCATTATGTTGTGGTGTCCTAGGAGTAGATTTATGTCTGTATATTCCATGCTCTTCGTAGTAGGTATTGAACAAGTCTAAAGTAAACTCTCCACCTCTATATGATCTCAAACATTTTATCTTTAAACCTGATTCATTCTCAACTTTTTCTTTGAATATCTTGAATTTTTCAAAAGCCTCATATTTCTCTCTCAGATATGTAACCCAAATCATCCTATAAATTTATCAACAAAAAGTATAAAATAGTGTTCACATAGTAAGATCTCGTTCTTGTAGGACCACATAGATTTGTATAAACTAGATCCAACTTCCCTTTCGGTGAGTAAGATTTTCTTTTAAAATTGCTTCTAATTTGTTTCCCCATTACACATTATCTACACATGGTTTTAGATGGTTTCACAATCTTTGGTAGGTCTCTAACAATATTAGTCATGCTTGCCTTCACAATATTATCAAAATTCACATAAAAAAATATTGTATGCCATAGCCAACTATCATCAGCCTTCCCAACAAAACAAGAAGCCTCAGATGTATTCAATTCAAATACATTACCTCTCAAATTAGTACTAGAAGCAATCACTTCTCATGACTTACTTCTGATAGAGCATTTCCCATCAATAAATTTCAATTGATAACCTTTGTCCAACAATTGTCCAATGCTCAACAAATTATGCATAAGTTTATCAACAAGTAACACATCATCAATATTAGTCTTTCCATCTAGAGAAATAGATCCAGCTCCAATGATAAGTTTAGGAGTGTTGTCACAAAATCTTACAACACCACCATCATACTTGGTTATCTTAACAATTTTTTTTCTATCTCCAGTCATATGGTGTGAACAACCACTATCTATGACCCATTCAGATTTCTTTCCAACATGTGACACTAGGGCTCTCTCTTCATGAATAGGTTCATCATCCTTCATAGAAATAAATCCAATCTCATCATAATCAATAGCATCATCATCAGAAAGACCTTCACTAGCATAGTAAGATTCCTTATCCTTGGAATACTTAGGTTTATAAAACTTAGATTTATGCTTAGGAACCCTTGTAGGACATCTAAATGCAAAATGACCTATCTTATTGCATGAAAGACATTTCAGAGATAAATTTCCTTCAAACTTACCCTTACCTCTCTTTTCTCTTCTAGCGATCAGGGCCACAATCTCATCTAACTTCATTTCTTCTTCCTGTATTTGTCCCCTGTCATCAGCATATTCACCAATCTCTTCTCTCAAGTCACTTCTGCTGGTGCTCCCAGTCCCTGATAAAGTCTTTTTATTTTTACGCATAGTAACCTTAAATGTTAACTCAAATTTAGGTAATGAATCTCTCATCTCTACAGCCTCAAATGTAGTTTATTTTGCAATCAACATCTCTCTATTAAAGTTCATCATTAAAGGTATAATCTCCTCTATAGCTTGCACTTTACTTTTTTAGATAGGTGTCAAAGATTTAAGAATCTTTGCAATCACTTCATCTTCATTATATGTGTCTCCAGAGTTTCTAATCCCAAAAACAACCTCTATAAATCTATGTACATATGCTCTAATGTTCTCATCACCTTTCATTTTTATATTTTCCATCCTTGTCTTCCAGTTCTACAACTTTGTCTGCTTAGTAAACTTATCCCCATCATATAGTGCTTCCAATATTGACCAAATTTTTTGTGCAGAATCCAAATCTTTAACCTCTGTGAATTCACCTTCAGAGAGTGCACTAATAAGTGCTTCTCTTGCAACTATGTTATAATAAAATAAACTTATTTTCGTCATCAGTAGCTTAATCTAGTTCATCTTTAGTCTTGACCGGCTCATCCTTCTTTGTAATCATCCAATAATCAATTCCCAAACACAACAAATGAGTTCTCATTTTGTTCTTCCAACTGTCAAAGTTTTCAGGATCTAACTTTGGACTATCCTTCATGTAGTATGTCATTTTTGGATCACCTCAAGCTGTTAATATTTCTCTCTAAGGACCAGAAGCTTCTATACCAATTGTTAGGAATAATAGTCCACCAACACAACTGAGAGGGCGGGTGAATCAGTTGTGAGACAGATTATTAAATATTAAACATTATAAACTAAAACTTTAATCCAAAAGATAACACATTAAATGCAACACCATAGCACAATCCTTTGTTGTCGAGGATGCCCTATTAAATGTAAAACCATGGTGGAAATTAGCACCCACAAATAATGTATTGAGAGTATAGTATCCCTGCTAAAAGATTTAGCCATATTAGGAGATTATTAATGTATTACAGTACATAGTCCCCATTTAGGAGTTAAGAGTAATAGTGGGCTCACTTCTCATGCACATTGCCTAAAGAAGGTTATATCCACCCTTAGTACTTACTATCCGAAATACAAGTGTATATAAGAAATATACAATCCAGTGAACTGTATGATATTAATTGTCTTTGCCTGATCAATTCCAATGAATTCTCTTAATCACATCCTCTTCTCTACATCCAGCAGACTTCACACAAACAGGCTCATAGCTTCCACACTTCACTATTACCACACACTTCATAAAAGAAAACAAATTTCTTTTATACTAATTTACAATAAGCAAATAGGTCATCCAATTCAGACTTCTCCAATGCACAAATAATTACTTAACCCCTTGCTAAGATACACATGGTACCTATTATAAGTAAACATCAATTATAATTCATAAAATATTATTCAAGATCTGTAATCCATGCTCGCACTTCACAATACACGCTTCATTTTTTAATTCGGCCCCAAATAGGTCTCCTCTAGAATACATGCCACAACTGACATAACTAAGAGTCATGGGACCCCAGAATTAAAACAAACATCCCTCATGTTAGTAAACAGATTTGTCTTCTTGAAAACAACTTACAAATGACCCTCAAATGCCCAAAATAAGAAGACAAACTAACTAACAGTTGGATGAGTTATCATAGATTGATAACCCTCCTCTGAATTGCAAGGTACAGCTCCCTCCTTTAAAGATTTACAGTGAATTAAAAGTGGGTTATGTCTTTAACCTGAAGAAACGAAAGGCTTTTCGACATTCATCCATAAACATGAAATGAATGTGTTTATAAGACTTGATAACTTAAGCAGGATTGAAAGAAAGCAAGAAGCCACAAGACTTGCATATTTAACCTTTCAATATTACAGAGGAAAATGAGAGGGAATAACATTCTGTTCTGTAAACCATAAATGACAATGCAAGATTGCATCTAAAATATGAAAGGAATTACCACATGATTCATTCCAATCCAAGAATTACATCTTCAGACCACAAGATCTAATAAACACAACCTATCTTTATTATAAATTCATAATAGAAAACCACAAGATTGAACTATCCCTGCAAATACAATTGAAATATAGAATATTAAGCTAATTCCCATATCCCCTCTATTACAATAATATCATAAAATGATTTCTCCTCCTGCCTGTAGCCGACTGACTGCCAGAAAAAGAACCCTGACTCTCTCTTTCACTGGCATATTTATCTTTTCCTTTCTCGACAATTCCTTTTCAATTTGAATAACTAATTCTTTATTGTCTTTAAAATTATCCTTTTAGCGACATAGAACCTCATTTTTTATAAACATTTAAGTTACTTTTCAATAACAAAATGACACTCTTTGGACAGGTGGTACAATGAATTGATAGGTTTATTCTGGAGAAGGAACTGTGGCCTACACACCATTCATAATATGCTTATCACCCCAATCTTTATTCGAGCACTCTCAAAAGACACCTAACTGCATGGAAAACAACGTTCTTATTTATGTCATCATTTCTACCTATGAGTCAATTGACAATGAAATATGCTTGTTCATGTATGTTCTTCATTTTGATAGAAGAATCATTGATTGTATTACAATGCTGAATGGGACCTCCTCTGGAAGACTAGAAGCATGATCCCATTAGCAACATTAGAAGTTCTGGGTATTGAACCAAGGTTTTCAAAAGGTCAACAAGCAGAAGATACAGTTCATTCCTACCACAGATATTTATTATGGAATCATTGGCCACTGAATCTCTATTTTTCTTGCTTTTTATTCTTTCATCAATTAGTCTCCGACCTATCCATTACTAGCTCACAATTGCCGTAGTCTGGGCCTTTATCTATTCTAGACAATAGACTCATCATTTCCTTTAGCATGCAATACGAAGCATTGTTTCTTACCCTTGGCTTCTTTGAGCCTCACTTAGCATCCTTACTACTCGTATCTGAATCTTCACCAATTGGCATTTTTTAAACGTTTTGTTGTCGACCCCAATGCTTCAAGATACTCGGCATTGTATTTCTTTGTAACAATTCCTTGTGTCATGGTTTTTGTATGTCAGCCCTTACATTCATTCATTGCAATTTATCAAACCACGAAAACTATAGAGTATATGGAAAGTGTATGGTTTCCATCTGTGATGATGTGTATGAAGGCGTGCTTGGAGGAACAAATTGGGTGATTCACTGATGGTTCTCATCAAACTTTCGTCATGTCTCCCATAGCTTGTATCCCTGACTTGGAGCTATTGAAAGGTTGCATGGAAGTTTATGTTATTATCCAAACACTATTTGTCATTCCATCGATGGTGCACTTCTTTTACACAACCAATCCATGTACCTTTATAATTGTGCAAAACTACCGACTCTAGCTGTCTTGATTCACGTAGATGTAGAATTCAAAGCTCTGCTCGATATGATGCTCACAGAAAGCCAAACTTCAACCAATAAAGATGTAGGTTCTGCATATGCTCTGTGCCCTTCACTATGAAATCTATCTTCATGACAGCACTCACATTTTGTCAAACAGTTGGCATGTGTTGTCGATGTTTGTAATTTGAGCATATGTTTGATTCTGATTAATGGTCTGACCTTAGGCTACAAAGATTGACCATCGCGCAACAATGGAGATGGAACCTTTATGTTGTTGCATGGATTTGGAGTCAACTATACCAGGATTGAGATGATGATCACATCTATTAACATCCTGATAATTCGTGTTTGAAGACAATTGCACTGTCATATGCTATGCGACCTTGACACATTTTCTTTGGTTGATCTCTGCTGCAACTTGGTTATTGTTTTGCAAATTCCATGACCAATCTCGGATGTCTAATATATGGTGTCATCAGACTTTTGTCAAACCACTTAGGGCACATTCCCATGTTTGAATATCAAAATCACCATCACCAAGCATAATGCCAACAATTACATGTAGCTTGCATTACCTGACATTTAACACATGTCGCTTTTCCCTTGTCTATCACGAGCCATGCTACAAGAATCATCATGGGATTGGGCTAATAGCCAAATTTAAAAATTTTGGTATGTGGCAATGATATATGAATGATGTTGTGGGTTGAGGGCATCTGATTCCTTTATGCAATACCATATAATGTACACTCGTGCATACATCATTTATACACACGGCTCCTCATTTTCCATGCCGAGTCAAGACTCTAGGCCGAAATCACTACCTACATAGGGAACATACATTTCATCTTATACTAATTATCTTTGACCGCAAAATGTATGACTTTAATTGTTCTATCTCTTGATATCCACATGTTCGTGCAAAAAGGTTCTATTCTGCAATGCCATAATCATTAACAATGTCATTTGTTTACTCTAAAGGCCCGCATGTGATGCCATAAGTTGTTCACTTCAAATTGACCCTCATGGAAACTAGCTCATGGCTTGATGAGGTTTGGCTTTTTATCCACAATATGGGCCATTTCATCAATAATATCTTATCATTAGCATGATTTTCAGTTCTAGTGGCTTTTCAACCCATTCAAATCTTTGTCTTCCTCGGCCGAACCATCCATGCTTCTTACATAGTACCATTATGTGTTTCTGATTTTATTTCTTATTGTACTTGTCATAATGGCCACAGAAAGAGAAAGGCATATCCCTTTGTCAATCAATCCATACCTACCTCTAGAACTTCCACATATACCTTCAATTTAATTCACTGGCCATTCATAATTTTGAAAACAAAATGCCCTCCATTCCTCATTTTCTGACTTGACTAAACTTGGAACTCTAAAACATTCTAAATCTACATCTTGAACTTGCAATTATTGCACTGATGAAACAATGAACTTGAATCACTCACTGTCGAGCTTCAACCTAAATATGAATCCTTGAGGTCGGGACTGTGAACCCTAAGCCTGAATTATGAGACTGGTCTTAAACTTCCAAAACTAGAGGACCTTCAAAATGAACTTTGAAATTGAACCTGCACGATGCCTTTTGAAATATTGAATCTTGAACTTTGAATTTGCGGTTCAAGGTTCAAGATTTGACAATGTATATTTCACGAATGATCATAAAGGATAATAAAATTTGGAGGAATTTATCTCTAGGGCTCAAACTTAAAATTTTAGAATTTGGGTGCTGAAAGCATGTTAACACCTCGACATGTATTTTTCCATTCCCCAAGCTCACATATCATGAATCTATTTTTCACATAAGTTATCTTCAAAACATAGAGACTAACTCTTTCAAAGATCACTATCACAGTCTAGTACCCAGTCTTTACTAAAGCATATGTAACTCACTTTATCTAAAACACAATCAACACCTTTAACCTTCAACTTCATCCATTATATACTGAACTTTTAAGTCCACCACCTTGATCAAACCCTAAATTATAAGTCCAAAACATCTCGCTCAAATCCAACGCACCACATAGAAAAAGTAAATGTATAAAATATTTTTCCAAGACCGCATCGGCCAATACAATGATCTACATAGAATTTTGTGTGAAGGATTCAAACACATTTTAATCAAAAACAAGCTTCCTCAAGAATCTTCTCCACACGCTAGCATCAAGCAATGTGATGCCAATGATGAACTATAACTGATTGAATGTTTGAAGATGTTAAGGTGATGATCACCGAGCTACAGAAAGTTAATGCAAGACATTAAATCACTTAATGTATTGTATTGTCATTGATGTCAACTTGATATAATATGATTGGTTATATACATATATTCAAAGACTTCAAAGAACCAAATAAATAAAGGTTATGTTATCAGTAATGCATAAAAGTTAAGTATACACCAAGTGATAACAAACACTAACGGACAGTCCACACCGACGAATAGAGAACCCTGAGAGAAAAGTCACAGTGATACCCAAGCAAGATACCCGAGAAAGCATTACCAAGAAGAACCAAAGAGATACCCAAGTAGAATTGAAATTCACAGTGTTTCCCGATGGATAGATAACCCTGACAGATAGAGATGCCCAAGGACACCTGAAGTCAAGACTGAGAAAACAAGGAGTTAAACACTGATAAGAATTGAAGTTCAGAAATGAAAAAAGACTTAGCTAGCAAGAGCTAAATATGGAGTTAACTGGTTGATCACATTTTTTTCTTTGTCAAGTTAAAATCTAGAGACAAGCTAGATTTTTAAAGATAGTTTTATTCCAGTTGTCAAAGAGAAATATGCGGCATAAAAATAAAGCAAGCTTTAAAGAAAGAATGGAAATATTTTTGGATCACGTCAAGAACAAGAAAGACAAGGACTTAGAAATGGTGAAATCATGTCTATAAGAGAGACAAGATAATTCATTATGAATTAGGGGGTGAATAGAGAATAAGGTACTAAATAGAATACTGGTGAAGATAAGAAGTCTTCATATAGTCTTGATCAAACAAGCTGAAGAACAGAGCTAAAGATTTCTGCAGACACCGAGCAACAGAGAAGCAACAACATCACCGAGCATAAAGAAGTGGAGCAAAGGAATAGAAAGGAAATATTGATCAGAAATGTTTATGAGCTTACAATAGATCTGAATATCTACAAGTCTAATTTGTATTTATGAACAGATCATATATTGTTTCAGTTTAACCATTGATTCAGAAAATCTCTTAACAGAGTGGGATTTAATTATCCTTTATATATTGACAACATCTCAAGGAGTATCAAAAGGATTCTCATGAAGATAGCATATTGAAATTCCATATATCAAGTGACAAACTATTATATTAAATCCTCTAACAAGGTCGCACTTAACATTGTGTTTGTAACCTTTAACAGGGTTGGATCTTCACTGAGCTCACTTCAGAAGAGTGAAAATTTTGGGTTACCGGTTCTAAGTGGTTTTTCCCTTAACAAAGTTTCCTCGTTAAAAATCCATGTGTCAAATGTGTTTATGGTTCATTACTTTAATTTTTTTCTTTATACATTGCTAAAATAGGATTGATCAGTAAAAACTAAGTTATTTACTATATTTCGGTAAAGGCTAGACTGATATTCGGTAAAGCTTAAGAAAAAGGATTAACAATGAACTCTAAGTAGTAGTTATTCGATAAGATTATTTAAGGGCATACATCTTGTAGGACTAAAGATAACTAGAGGTTTATATTTGAGACATAAAGTTTTGGTTGATTAATTGGATTAATTTTTGAGGCCACGGATTCACCCCCCCCCCCCTCTCTCAGTTATTCTAACAATTGATATCAGAGCTTGTGTGCTTAGAAAANGATTCCCCCCCCCCCCCCTCTCTCAGTTATTCTAACAATTGATATCAGAGCTTGTGTGCTTAGAAAATGAGTTTAAAGAATCAAGCTAAAGATCACAATACGAGAAAAAGGGATGTGCCTAAGTTGAACAAAGATAACATTGCATCATGGCAAAGCAGGATAAGAATCCACCTATTAGGTATTGTAAATTATGTTACTCAATACTTGGATATTGAATATGTGTTTCCTATTGGACCTCACATAGTCGATCAATTAAGAGAAAAGCATGAGCATAATTCTATGATGATAGAACTTGCTTCCTCACTCTTTGATGTTGAATTTGAAGACGTCAAAGCATGCACCTCTGCAAAGAAAATGTGGGACAAATTGAAGCTAGTACATGGAGGAGATGCTAATGTGCTAAGAGCTAAGGTAGAAAGCCTAAGAGGAAGGTTTGATGACCTAAGACTGAAAGAAGGAGAAAATATCACTTGGTATAGCTGCAGAAACAAAGAGGTAGTCAATGTTATCCAAGGAGTTAGAGGTGTACTTGAAGAAGAAACAATGGTAAGTAAAATCCTAAGAACCTTACTGTCTGTTTATGATATTAGAGTATCTTCTATACAAGAAATGAGAGCAGTAGAAAACAACAATGTCACTCTAGATAGTTTGGTTGGCGGAATTATTTTATTTGAGATGAATAACTTAGACAATAGTGTCTTACCATATATTGAGTCTGCATTCAAATCTTCTTTGAAAATAAGTCAAGTCATAAACACACTATGAGGAATGATAGTGAAAGTGATAGTGATAACCAAGAACTTGATGATATTGAAGCACTAATGGCTAGAAGATTGCAGAGAGGAAAAGGTAAATTACCATTGGTATGTTTTAATTGTAAAGAGATTGGACACTTTGCTGCAAGATGTCCTAACAAAAGAAACTAAGACAGAAATAGTGAAAGATCATATGAAAAGAAGTTTGACAGAAGTGATGACAGAGATTACCGAAGCAACCGACAATATGAGAGAAGAGATAACCGAGACTACAAGGACAAAGGGAAGAAAGCTTGTTACCTGGCTGAGAACAAAGCTGAGAATACTAACACCAAATATGATGAAGATATTGAGGTGGTATTCGTTCCTATGAAGGATGATTCAAACAAAGAGGAAAGGTATGTTGAAACTACATTCATATCTAAGGTTAGTAAAAATTATGGATGGATTATTGATAGTGGTTGTACTCACCGCTGTAACACCCCAAAATTGGCACCTAACAACCTAATCAATTTTGGTGCATTTTCTTATCTTCGAAGTCCTATTGTACTAGGCAAATTCTTCTCCTAATTGACTTTAATTGACTGAGTTTCAAATGCAGAAAACCCAAATTTGCATAAATCTGACATTACACTTAATTCCTAATTCTCAAATGATTATTAGCTAAAATCCCTATGATTAATTGATTTAATCCTAAA
>MU224254.1:6589136-6604901 GCA_018584345.1 Thuja plicata | reverse complement strand
GCCCCCTGTCTAGCAATCTCTGCCACCCCTTCTTCGTCTCATCAACGAATTGGGCATATGTGCAGTACTCCAGAGACACATCCTGTGGCCTCCCAAACTTGCGCAACACACGTGTGAGAAAAAATCACTCAATGATAATGATGGTACGTCCTATCAGAGGACGTGAATAGAACATGTATGACAACTCATGGCGAGCATCGTCCCAGACCTCAGTAGCAACCCATGGTCGCCATATGACTGCAGCCATGTCATCTATCTGCCCTCACCACTGCTCAGTCTTACCCAGCATGGGCTGGGTCATCGGATTGGCATATCTGTAAATGTACGGCTCTAGTGGCTGCCGTGTATCATGGAAAATTGGCCTACATACGGGGAGGTGCTCCCAGGCCCAGATCTATAATATCACTACTCCCGCTGCCATAGTGCGGGCACCTCGATACACAACCTTGTGCATCTCATGATACATCTGGGAAAGTATACACTTTCCCCATCCATATGTCACTGCAGGAACATCTAACATCTTCTGGAGCATGATGCCCCAGCCACACTCCAAACCATGCTGACCACGATCAGGTACCAAGTGACAACTCAGAAACAATGCAAGAATGACTGCCAATGGATGATCCTGGCCATATGTGCGTATCAACTCCTCCCAGGAGATAGCTCGGCCCAATACCAACTGATCCTAAAATATGGCCCTCAAGGCCTGTGTCCCATCTCTCAGCTGCGTGTAGTACTCAACGCGAGCTCCATGGAAAGGTACTCTCAGTATCCGGTAGATATCCTCTGGAGTCACAGTCATCTCTCCCAGTGGCAAATAAAAGGTATTCATCTCCGAATGGAAACACTTGACTAAAGCACCAAGTAATCTGTGATTGACCCCAATATCAGGTACATCACGCAGATATGTCAACCCTAACCCATCAATGTGGGCCCTGTCAGCGTCTGATAATCTCTAAGCAGCTCGCCCATGACAGGATGATGGGATCTGAAACCGATATCTGGGAGATCGACCTGCAACACAAAAGAACAAAATGGGATCAGTACCTCAACAATGATGATTTACAAAGAAAAAGACAACACATACAGCTACAAAATTACTCAACATACAGTTCAACTGGCTGACTCTGCAATGTAAGAAATTAACTTTTTTTTGGTCTTTTTTGCCTTTTCTCATGCGAGAAAACTATTTTCTCCTACAAGGAAACTCTGTTTCTAAAATTTTGCATGAAGCAGAATGATTCTTCACACGAGATTCTAGGAATCTCATGCGTCTCACATGCAAACTTCGTGCGAGCTTTCATGAGGGGCCCGCGCGCGGAAACCCCAAACAGTGCGAGAAAATAGTTTTCTCACGCGAAGGGTGACCAGGCCCAGCGCGAGGAAATTGTTTCCTCGCACGACATTTTGCAAAACCATGTTTTAAAATGCTAAAAACATGCAATTAACGATAAAAAATGACAAATTTTTTGTAGAAATACAGGATCGGGTTACGAATACTCACAGGTGCGTCATACTCCGCTGGTCGGTTGTGCCATCTGGTGCGCTCAAATCGATGCATATGTATAGGAATGCTCTCAATATCAACTGGAACTCTCGCCATCTCTAAACTCAAAGGTGAATAATGATTTGAAAATGACCCCTCCGAGCCTTATATAACCTTTGACCTAATTTCTCAAAGTGCTCCATTTTCTGCAAAAATTGCACCCTTGGCTAATCAGACCGTTCTGGATCCATTTTCGTGATCGAAATTGAAATCTGACACTCCTAAGAAACTCAAAATTTCATTTTAAAATCATGAGACCAACGTGATCGGACGCTTATGCAGTCACTCTCTGATGTTGGTTCATTGTCAGGATTTTCTCTAGTCATCATTTTCTCAGTTTCTGCAATCTTTTCATCAAAGTCAACTCTAGTCAATCCTGGTCAACTATGGTCAAACCTAATAAATACGACCTCTCGATCGCTCTAAAATTATTATGCTCTCTCTTTATCTATCTTTTCTGTGATTTCTCGCTCTCATCTTTCTGATGTGTCTTCTTTCAATTTCGCTCCCGAGGGTGCAGGATGATTGCATCATTGAACCTTTTTGCATTATTCTTGAATCAGTCTAAATCTAAAGTCCTCGTCGCTAGGGGCATCTCATCACTTGGGGAATATTCAATTTTTCATACCTTATGGTCAAAATTGGATATTCCATGATTTTGAATCTCACATCTCGTCATCTATCTTGCTAGGTATCTGAGCAATCTAACTCGGATCCTCAAGAATCATGCTTCGTTCTAGGAGACAGTCCTAAATTGATTATCTTTTGAGACAGGTAAAAGGGTGGTCTAACCCTAATTCCTCAAGGTTGAGCCTCAATCTGGGGACAGTCTTGTGAAAGATATCAATCTAACCAGTGTCTGGGCGATCTAACCTAGACATTAGGGGACTAAGCTTCATTCTGGAGAAGATTCTTGAAATCTCATTGGGTATTGGGGCAATCTAACCCTAATTCCTAAAATTTACACTTCATTCTGAAGATAACTCTTGAAAACTCTTCAAACCGTTATCTAGGAAATCTAACCTGGATCTCGGAGGGCTTACCTTCGTATCGGGGCAATCTAACCCTGATTTTGAAGATAGTCCTAGATCTTCATCAACTCTTAGTGGACATTGGGGCAATCTAACCCCGATTATGATCTTCACTTCAAACTATTCTTTGAATCAATGTGCTGCTTGCACATCAATTCAAAGAGGGGCAAAATGTAACACCCCAAAATTGGCACCTAACAACCTAATCAATTTTGGTGCATTTTCTTATCTTCGAAGTCCTTTTGTACTAGGAAAATTCTTCTCCTGATTGACTTTAATTGATTGAGTTTCAAATGCAGAAAACCCAAATTTGCATAAATCTGACATTACACTTAATTCCTAATTCTCAAATGATTATTAGCTAAAATTCCTATCATTAATTGATTTAATCCTAAATTCCTAAGTGCTTTTAATTAAATCAATTCCACCCCCTTTGGCTAATATACATAAAAGGAATTGAAAGGTTATTTAATTATTGAATGGATTATCCTCAAAAAGGGAATTCCATAATTCCATGTGAAAGGACACTTATGTGTTAATAATTCATTCTTTTATTTTAATAATCTTTGCTTATTTGTCTCAATTGGAGAATGAAGAGACAACTGTTTCTTTTCAAGAAACTCTTCATCCTCTTTCCATGGTTTTCTATAAATTGGACCTCTTTTCTTCATTAGGGAGAACTTTTGTTTTTGAGAATCATTACTATAGGAAAATTTACTTTGATTTCATGCTTTTAGCTCATTTCTTGCATAATTAGTATAGTTTCAATTGGAATTGAATATTGTTTAGCTTTCACTTATGTTCTACTTATAAGGCTAACAATTCAATTTTGTACTTTGAAGCTTTCTAGATTCATTTGCTAATCCAATTCTAGCTTAAAAGCATTTTCTTCATAGATTACAAGCACTTTCCTTTCTAGATTAGAAGCATTTTCATTCTTAGATTAGTTGCAATGCATTCTTAGACTAATTGCAATTCATCTTCATAGCTTAAATCATGTCTCAATTCATAGATTAACAGCACTTTCTCATAAAATAGTTGCATATTTCTCATAGATAATGGCTTTCTTCATTTTCTTGCACTATTAATCCTCCATGTTAGCAATGGTCAGGTTATTGGCTCTCGTTCTGAGGGTAAACTTCAACAATCACATCTAATTAGGAGGCAACAGGTCGCTTCAATCGCATTTGCAAAACAAACAATTCATGTTTGTTTTTGTGAATTCATCGATTGTGTAAGGACTATGTTGTGTTTGTGTTGAATTAAGAGGTCCACATTCAGCATACAACAACCACATTACTAGAGATAAGGACAATTTTGAAACTTTTGAGTATTATAATAGTGGATCAGTAAGAATGGGTAATGATTCACCATGTCCGGTTAAAGGTAAAGGAACCATAATGTTGAATAATCTGATCAGATGTGAAAATGCATACTAGGTAAAAGGACTTAACTATAATCTATTGAGTTTTTTGTAGCTGAATTACATAGATCACCGAGTTGCATTTGAGAACAAAAATTCAAAGATCTTTAATGAATCAGGAAGGTTGATCAGAACTGGTGAATAGACAAAAGGTAACCTATTCTATCTTGATGACATTAACACCACTTGTTTAATGGATAGAAAAAAACACATATGTTTATGGCATAAAAGGTTATGTCATGTAAATTTTTACAACATGATTAGGATAATCAGTAAAAGGAAAGTAAGAGGCTTACCGAGCATGTCAAAGCCCAACCATGTCATGTGTAAGAATTGTCAAAAATGTAAAATGACAAAGTCTAGTTTCAAGAGAAAAACCTACACATCTAATGTCATTCTAGAATTATTCCATATTGATCTATGTGGACCCATGAGAACAAAGAGTTACTGTGGTGATAGATACTTCATTCTCTTTGTTGATGATTATTCTAGAATGATGATAGTTATGTTCTTAAAAGAGAAATTGGAAGCATTCAATATGTTTAAATGGTATAAAGGTATTGTAGAAAAATAAAGTGGTAAGAACCTAAAATGTTTAATATTAGATAGAGGAGGAGAATTTATTTCTAATGAATTCACTAACTTTTGTAATGAGCATGGAATTCAAAGATAGGTTCCTGCACCAAGAACACCACAACAAAATGGGATTGTTGAAAGAAGGAACAGATCCACTATTGATTGTGCCAGAACACTGATGATTGAGAAAGGCATCACTTAAAAATTTTGGAGGGAAGATTTCAGTACTATTATATACACATTGAATAGAGTTCAATTGAAGAAAGACACCAATAAAAAACCTTATGAGCTATGGTATGGATATACACCTAATGTAAGTTACTTCAAAATTTTTGGAAGTCAATGTTATATTTTTAAATATGATAGAAATGGAAAGCTTGACTCCAAAGGTGAAGAAGGAATATTTCTACGGTGTTCTACCAAAAGCAAGGCTTATAAATGTCTTAACAAGTCCTCTAACAAAATAATTGAAAGTGCAAATGTCAGAGTAAATGAATTTGCAGAGAAAAATGATAAGAAAAGAAAAAAAGAACTAGAAGACTACAATAGGTTTATCTACAATGAAGAACCTGACACTCTATCCAAGAAATATTGTATCACTCTTGGGTGACTGAACAATGCACCCGAGCATCAGGGTGCAAATACCAAAAATCAAGAAATTGCTCAAAATGATGTTCCGAGCGATGAAGATCAGAATGAAGGTCAAGATGATGATTAGAATGGTGAACAAAAAGATGAACCGATACTTTCCAAGTATGTCAGAAGACACCATCTATAGAACCATATCATAGGACACAAGAAGGCAGGAATGAGAACAAGAAGTAAGTCACTCAACACTACATGTTTAATTTGTGATTTTGAGCCTAAATTTGTTAATGTTGCACTTGAAAATGAAGAATGGGTCAGTGCTATGAATGAAGAGATAGAACGGATAGAGAAGAAAAAAACATGGACATTAGTACCTAAACCAGATGACAAGAATGTCATTGGTACCAAATGGATATTCAGAAACAAGCTGAATGAGAATGGAGAAGTCACAAGGAAAAAAGAAAGATTAGTATGCAAGGGGTATGCACAAGAGAAAGGCGTTGATTATGGAGAAACCTTTGAACCCATTTCTAGACTAGAAGGAGTCATAATTCTACTTTCTTATGTTGCATTTAAAGGATTCAAGGTATACCAAATGGATGTCAAATATGTATTCCTAAATGGAATACTAGAAGAAGAGGTATACATTGAACAACCAAAAGGGTTTGTTGATCCTAACAAGAGAAACATGGTTTGTAGATTACACAAAGTCTTGTATGGATTGAAACAAGCACCTAGAGCATGGTATGAAAGACTTCACTCCTATCTCATAAGTATTGGATTTGTAAGAACAAGTGAAAACAGTAATCTATACTTAAAAGAAGATATTGATGATAACATTTTAATTGCTAAAATATTTGTTGATGATATCATATTTGGTGAGAATGATATGTTATGAAAATCATTTGCTGATGAAATGAGAAAAGAGTTTGAGATGTCAATATTTGGGGAGATCAAATTCTTTCTTTGTCTACAGATTCTTCAACGGGATGCAGGCATCTATATCAAACAATCCAAATACATCAAGGAAGTGTTGAAGATATTCAAGATGGAAGATTGCAATCCAGTTGGAACACCTATGGAAACTGGATGTAAACTAAAAAAGGAAGACAATTCAACCAAGGTAAATCAGACCCTATATAGATCTATGATTGGCAAACTCATGTATGTTGTTCATACTAGACCAGATATAGCACATGTAGTTGGAATAGTTGCAAGATTCTCTGCTAATCCCAAGGAATCATACATGACTGTTGTCAAAATAATTTTGAGATATCTAAAGAATACCGAAGACTGTGGCTTATGGTATAAAAGAGAAGGCAAATTTGAGCTTTAAGTCTATATAGATACTGATTGGGCTGGAAACTTAGATGAAAGAAAGAGCACAATAGGAGGAGCATCCTTTATGGGTGATAGACTTGTCACATGGATAAGTAAGAAGCAAGGATGCATCTCACAATCTACTGCAGAAGCAGAATATGTGGTTGTTGCCAAATTTCTCTAACATTGCATGGATCAAACAATTATTGGAAGGTATGAATATGAAAATACTTGAACCAGTGATTATATATTGTGACAATACCAGTGAAATAAACATATCAAAGAACCCAATCATGCATGCTAAGACAAAGCATATTGTTGTAAAGTATCATTACTTAAGAGAACAAGTGCAAGAGAAAGAGGTGATACTAGAATATGTTCAGTCTAAGGAACAATTAGCTGACATACTCACAAAGCCATTTCCTAAAGATACATTTGAGTACCTAAGAAAGAGACTAGGGGTCCGATCCTTGTCTATTAGTCACTAAGATAACTAGGAGGTTGCATCAGCCTACACATAATTAGAAGATCATGCATGTTGATGCAAGCAAAGAGATGGAATACAAAGAGACATCAGTACATAGAAAGGTACTTATCTGCACCAAATACCAGAGTTATTGTACTATTGATGGAAAGGGAAATTCAAGGAGTCTATTATAGAAAGAAGAAAGGATATAGTTTGGCATTGTTGTCAAAGGGAGACAGATTATATATCCATATGAAATATCCATCATGTTCATCCAAAGGGAGAGAAGTATCCTAAGGAAGAGATGACTCTAAGGGAGAAAGTATATATATTGTTGTCAAAGGAAAAAGAGATATCCATCAAGGAGAGGAACAATCAAAGGGAGAGAAAACATCAAAGAAAGATTCAAAGAAATGTCCATCTAAGGGAGAGAATGAAGATTGAAGAAAGTACTCTGCAAGAATCAAATCTAAGCTAGAAGAGCTTACCGAGAGCCAGACATTTGTATTGATTATAGAACAATAAGTTTGGTAGATTGATGAACTACAAATGATATATTCCATATTGTATTAGTAGTAATGTAGTATGTTTTCATCAATGCCAAAGGGAGAGATTGATGAACTATAACTAATTGAATGTTTGAATATGTTAAGTTGATGATCACCGAGATGCAGAAAGTTAATGCAAGACATTAAATCACTTAATGTATTATATTGTCATTGATGTAAACTTGATATAATTTGATTGGTTATATACATATATTCAAATACTTCAAAGAACCAAAGAAATAAAGGTTATGTTATCAGTAATGCATAAAAGTTTAGTATACACCAAGTGAAAACAAACACCAATGGATAGTGCACATTGACGGATAGAGAACCCCGAGAGAAAAGTCATAGTGATACCCGAGCAAGCATAACCGAGCATAACCAAAGAGATACCCGAGAAGAATTGAAAGTCACAGTGTTTCCTGATGGACAGACAACCCTGATAAATAGAGATGCCCGAGGACACCTTAAGTCAAGACTGAGCAAACGAGGAGTTAAACACTGATAAGAACTGAAGTTCAGAAATGACAAAACACTTAGCTAGCAAGAGCTAAATATGGAGTTAATTGGTTGATCATATTGTTTTCATCGACAAGTTAAAAGCTAGAGATAAGCTAGAGTTTTAAAGATAATTTTATTCCAGTTGTCAAAGAGAAATCTACGGGATAAAACTAAAGCAAGCTTTAAAGCAAGAATGGCGAGATTTCCAGATCACCTCAAGAACAAGAAAGAAAAGGACTTAGAAATGGTGAAATCATGTCTATAAGAGAGATAAGCTAATTCATTATGAATTAGGGGTGAATAGAGAATAAGATGCTAAAGAGAATACTAGTGAAGATAAGAAGTCTTCATACAGTCCTGATCAAAGAAGGTAAAGAACATAGCTAAAGATTTTTGTGGACACCGAGCAATGGAGAAGCAACAGCATCACCAAGAAGAAAGAAGTGGAGCAAAGGAACAAAAAGGTAACATTGATTAGAAAGGTATTATGAGCTTATAATAGATCTGAACATCTGCAAGTCTAAGTTGTATTTATGAATAGATCATATATTGTTTTAGTTTAACCATTGATTCAGAAAATCTCTTAACGTAGTGGGATTTAATTATCCTTTATATATTGAGATACATCCCAAGGAGTATCAAAAGGTTTCTCATGAAGATAGCATAGTGAAATGTCAGATATCAAGTGAAAAACTACTATATTAAATCCTCTAACAAGGTCAGGCTTAACAGTGTGTTTGTAACCTTTAACGAGGTTGGCTCTTCACCGACCTCACTTCAGAAGAGTGAAAATTTTGGGTTTCCGGTCCCAAGTGGTTTTTCCCTTAACAGGGTTTCCACGTTAGAAATCCATGTGTAAAATGTGTTTATGGTTCATTACTTTAATTTTATGCTTTACACATTACTAAAAAAGGATTGACCGGTAAACTCTAAGTTATTTATTGTATTTTTGTAAAGGCTAGACTGTTATTCAGTAAAGCTTAAGAAAAAGGATTAACAGTGAACTCCGAGCAGTAGTTATCTGATAAGATTATTTAAGGGCATACATCTTGTAGGACTGAAGATAACTAGAGGTTTATATTTAAGATATAAAGTTTTGGTTGATTAATTGGATTAATTTTTGAGGCCATTGATTCACCCCCTCCCCCTCCCTCTCAGTTATTCTAACATCCAGATCATCACCTCCAATCATGAAGACATGTCACCAGCTCATGAATAACTCAATTGATTCCACCACAACCTTAACACCAATCACCGATCAAATATTTATCACATATCGCTCAAGAACACAAATACTGTAACATGTTAACAACTTTGTCTCTTCTCACCAGTCATCTATCCTACACACCAGTCATTGAAATTAGTTGTGGTTGCAACTATAGCATATGAATAATGTTGACCACTATATCCCATGACCGCATCACAAGATACAACATATATTTTACAAGACATTCAAATCATCTATCACATGTCATAAATTGTTATAGTAGTTGCACTGTTATACTTCAATTGATCACAACTTTCTCATAACATGACTTCAATGGTAGCAGTCATACATTAGACATCATGAGACACACCTAAGTTTCCCCTAAAGATAGAAACCACTGAAAGTCATCCCAAGCCTTCATTCATCACAACTATGCTTGGAAATACACTAACAAAACACAAAGTCAATAATTGACATTAATGACAACATAATACCTGATCATCTTGTAATAAAATCTAATCATTAGAACTTCAAAACTCACTTACCATCTCTACATCAGATATGCCAACATACCTCACCCTAATATTTATGGAAAGGGTAATAAATCACCACATGTTCACTCCTCTACACTAGTGTATGTTTCTTAGCCTCTGATACTACCTCATGTTCATCTGACTTCTCCTAGAGAAAAAAGAGGAAAGTCATCCCCTAATGATCCTACAATTGTCACTTCAATAGCACATCCCATTCCATTAGTAGGACCTTCTCTATCAATGATAGAAAAACCATCCTCTCCTATGGAGTAGGATGATATTAAGCCTTCTCAAGCTTCTCTTCCTAGTCTCATATACATGAGAACTAGCTTTTGGGTGAGCATAAGCATTGGAATTGGGCAAAGGCTTTAGAATTGGAAGTTTTTTTAAGGATAAGGGTACCTAACCCATCAGTTACTACATCTGCTTCATTTGTATATGTTCATGCTTCTACTCTGGTTCATGTTGAATGTACATCACTTCCCACTCCATCTTTTATGTTTCTACATGTCACATTTGGGGTTGTTGGTGTGCCTCACCCTAAATTAGTACAATTATTCATTTCTCCATTCCTAGAGCTAACCCTCATCACCTCACTTTTGGATATCCCATTGTTTTCCCAACCCATAAACATGTTGCATACATAAGTTGTGTCCTTTGCAATCAAGCCTTCTCTACATGTTCCATCTCTAAACTCTCATCACCACTTTCCTGAGGTCCTAAGACCTATTAAATTTGAACAAAAACTTAAACTCCATATTCAAATGTAAGTTTGAGTAGGAATATATGCCTGAATTTCATCATCAAAAATCAATGCCCACAACTTTTATGTTTGCATCAATGTTTGTGGTTGATTTGGCTCTACCTTCTCCACAATTTGTCACTACTCCTTTTCCAGAAGTCGCCAAGGTAGCTCCTACTTTCCAAACTCATGTTGAACCACCCTTGAGGTGTGCATGTTCAACTCTCTTGAGGATATTCTGATGTTGTCAACTATCTTCACAAGATCATTGACTCTTGCCTCAGTGGATTTATTTAATAAAAATGTTGAGATAGCTTCATCCTTGGCTTTGGTTTTTGGTGTGATTCCTAAGGCTTATTTGGTGATTTTCCATCTTCAAGATCTCCCTCCCTCTTCCTATGATCAAGATTGTGATAACGATGATTTGATCATAAAGGATCATTGAGAAAATCCATATTGTTATCTTTAGATTAAAGTGTGCATGTTTGTGTTCCTCTATGCTTGTCCTTATATGTTGTGCTCTCTTTAAAAACCCAAGTTACTCCATAGGTACTTGGAAATACGGAATTTATTTTTTGTACACTTCATATTTTTGTTTCATCTTTCTTCTATCTATCGTACCTTCATTTTCAAAATTTGGTGACAATGCAAAGCCTTGAGGAAATTTAGGACTTCTTCCATGTTAGCCTGAATTCTTTTATCTTTGTCTTCATGTTCTCTTCATATCCAAAAAACTTTTATACCATGATGAGTAACTCATACATTGCTATATATATACATAAATAAATTTCACCATAATGGGTTCTTCAAATGTTGAATTATTTGATCCTCATGTCTCTATTTTTGTTGATGTTTTGGGTATTGATGCAGGAGCATCTTGGGTCCTTAGCAATCCTTCTCAACCAAAAATATGTCTACTTTCATTTCTATTTTGTTCTCTATCTCTTGGCTTCTATTTCTCGGCATGATTTTGGAGTTGCTCGGTCATGCTGGTTTACTTCTATTGCTCGGTCCTTCTTTGGCCGAGTACTCTATTTCTTGGTCATGCTTTTTCGAGTTGGTTTATTTGGGAGTTGGAGTTGCTGGCCGACTTCTTCATTTATTTTATGTGGCTGAATTAAAGTGGGGTCTCTCATTGGGATCTGTGTGGACCTAAATTTGGGTCTCACCTTTGTATTTGAGCGCTGACTTCCCTGTTGGACTCTTGTATATATTCTTTGTATGTTCTTAGTTTAGGGGAAAGTCGTAGAGAAAGAAGACAAAAAATGTTAAGATATTGAAGATCTGATATCTCTATTGTAAGAAGATAAATTGTAATACATTGTGATGTATATGGCCATAACTAGGAAGGCCTTACAGCCTAGCATGTATTGAGTTTGATCAATTAATGATAAAAGATCTATGTGTTTCTCTCTCTCACTGTGTTGTTATGTTCATTCTGCATTGTTTCCACAAGCTGGATGGTTTTGGGTGTGCCCTAGGCCACATCTCCTTCCTCCCTTGCGCCAGGTGGTATCAGAGTGAGTTGAGATATGTGGTTCCTTCTTGTAAACTCTAAAGATATTTGTTGTAGGGTGGCAAGTTGCTATCTGACCTAAAATTGTAGAGATTTTCAAGATGGTTCATGGGAGAGGAAATGTTGATCAAGGTCTAGCTGATATGCTAAGACAGATGGCTGCAAGATTGGAAGTTGTTGAAACAACCCAGCATAGAGGAAGATATCTTGAAGATGTTAGTGATGATGAATTTGAAGAGGTTCAAGGTGAAACTACACCTGCACCTGTGATGGACCAGGAAGAAGAGAGATTCCTAAGAGCCTTGACAATTTTGAAATCCACACCTCAGTTCAATCCTCCTAAGTACAGTGGGAAATTGGATTCTAATGAATTGATTGACTAGATAACTGAAATGGAAAAGTATTTTGAATATGAGAATGTTGCAGAAGATAAGAAGGTGAAGATTGCAAGCACAAAAATGAAAGGTCATGCATCCTTATGGTGGGAACATCTGCAATTGGATAGAAAGAAGAAAGGTAAAGAAAAAATCAAGGTATGGGATAAGATGGTTAACAAATTGAAAGGCAAATTTCTACCTTGTGATTATCAGTTTAACCTGATCCGGCGAATTTAAAGTTTGAAGCAGAGGGTCAAATTAGTCAAAGACTATACTGAGGAATTCTACAGATTAGACATCAGATCTGGACATGTTGAAGATGAAGTGGAAAGAGTTGCAAGATACCTGAATGGCTTGAGAATTTCCATACAAGATGAAATTAGTTTGGTCAAAATGGAAGGTATTGAAGAGGCATATCAATTTTACCTAAAAGTTGAAGAAAATTTGAATAGAAGATATGAACAAAGACAAAGAGGTAGAGGTGGTAGATTCCCTAGAGGAAGAGGTAGATCTCATGGTGAGAATAGTAGATCAAAACAAGACAAGTCAGTTTCAGACACATCTCAAGACAAAGGAAAGACTGAATGGAAAGGTGGAAATTCATACCGAGGAAGAGGCAATTATTCCAAAGGTGAATATAGCAGAAGAGGGTTCCAAGTAACTTGCTACAATTGTGGTGAAGAAGGACATAAATACTTTGAGTGTACACATGCAAGCAAGAAAGGTGGTAGAAGGAGCAGAAATGCATTAATCCAAGAAGAACCATCCAATGAACCTGAAAGTAACCTCATGATCTGATTCATCCAAAGGATACTATGGAGTGAGAAAGATAAGCAAGATCCGATCCGAAAAAGTTTATTCAAGACCAGATGTAGAGTTGTAGACAAAGTTTGGAAGGTCATTGTTGAAAGTGGAAGTTCAGAGAATCTAGCATCTAAGGAAATGGTTGCAAATTTGCATTTGCAGAGGATGAAACATCGAAAACCCTACAATATCTCATGGATCAAGGATGAGCATACATTAATGGTGAGTGAACAATGTTTTGTGAATCTGAAAATTGGAAAATACTATGATAAGGTGTTGTGTGATATCATGCCTATGGATTGTTGTTATATTTTGTTGGGTAGATCTTGGCAACATGATAGACATGCTATACATGATGGAAGGTTGAATAGATATTCTATTTGGGTTGATGGGAAGAAGCAAATTTTGTTACCCTTGGTTGAAGAATCTATTGATGAGTTATGTACATCTGTGAAAGTTTGTCTGATGGAAGGTAGACAGTTTGTTAAGGATTTGAAAAGAAATGATATCTGTTATGCCTTGATTCCTAACAAACCATGTAAGAATACAAAAGATGACATTCCTGTAGAAGTTGGAAAGTTGCTCATAGAGTACAAGGATATCATTTTAGATAATGTACCTGATGGTTTGCCACCAATGAGAGATATCAGTCATTGTATGGATTTGATTCCTGGAGCTAGTTTACCAAACAAAGCACCACATAGGTTAACACTGACCTAGAATGAAGAGCTTAAATGAAAAGTTCATGAATTGTTGAACAAAGGTTTGATCCAAGAAATTTTGAGTCCATGTGTAGTACCAGCTGTGTTGGTACCTAAAAAGAATGGAGAATGGAGAATGTGCACTGATTCTAGAGAAATAAACAAGATCATAGTGAAGTATAGGTTTCCTATACCAAGAATGGATGACATAATGGATTGTTTGAGTGGAGCAAAGTATTTTACCAAGATTGACTTGACAAGTGGATATCATCAGATCAAAATCAGAGAAGGTGATGAATGGAAGACTGCTTTCAAGACAAAGAAAGGTTTGTATGACTGGTTGGTTATGCCTTTTGGTTTAACAAATGCACCCAGTACATTTATGAGGCTCATGAATGAAGTTCTGAAGAAATTCTTGAATAAGTGTGTGATTGTATATTTGGATGGCATTCTGATAGTAAGACTAGAGAAGAAAATATGATGCATATAAGACAAGTGTTGTAGAGATTAAAAGAATAAAAGTTGTTGATAAATCTGAAGAAATGTTCCTTCATGAAAGAAGAGCTTGTGTATTTGGGAATTTTGATTTCAGTTGATGGTTTGAAGATGGATCCAGAGAAGGTTGAAGCTATATTGAATTGGCCTACACTTGAAAATTTCACTAAGGTAACATCATTTCATGGATTGGCAAGTTTTTACAGGAATTTTATCAGAAATTTTAGTTCTATTTGTAATGCTATGGCTGAAACAATGAGAGGAAACAAAAGAGAATTCAAATGGACACATGGAGCTGATAAGAGTTTTCAAGCTTTAAATTTGAAAGTCATTGAATTACCTATGTTGGAATTACCTAATTTCAATAAAGTATTTCAAGTTGAATGTGATGCAAGTGGAAGTGCAATTGGAGCTGTGTTGACTCAAGAAGGTAAACCTGTTGCTTTCTTTAGTGAAAATTTGAATGATGCAAAGAGAAAATATGTTGTCTATGATTAGGAATTCTATGCTATTGTACAAGCTATGAAGAAATGGATACATTACTTGATGCCAAATGAATTTGTGTTTTATACTGATCATAAGGCTTTACAATATTTGGGTAGTCAGAATAAGTTGAATCAGAGACATATGAAATGGGTTGAATATTTGTAGAGCTTTACATTTTTGATTAAGCATAAGAGTGGATTTTCTAATAGATTTGATGATGCATTGAGTAGAAGAAGATCTTTGTTGACTGAAATGAGAGTTGAAGTTGTTGGCTTTGATGACATGAAGAATTTGTATGAAAATGATCCTGATTTTTCAGAGCAGTGGAGAGTGTGCAAAGCACCTAATACAAATAAATCAAGTAAGTATGAAGACTATTTCATTCAGGAAGATATGTTGTTTAAAGGTATTTAGTTATGTATACCGAGAGGATCAATGAAAACTAATATGATAAAGGAGAAACATATTAGTGGATTGGCTGAACACTTTGGCATTGATAAAACATTGAGTTTGTTGAAGGAGGGGTACTTTTGGCTTCAGTTGTATAAATATGTTTAGAAATTTGTAAGAAGTTGTGGAGTCTGTCAATTTGCAAAGGGAGTAAGTCAAAACACTGGTTTGTATACACCTATTACTATTCCTAAGAAACATTGGAGTGATATCAACATGGATTTTGTTCTTGGCTTACCTAGGACAGTAAGAGGTAATGATTCCATATTTTTTTTTGTGGATAGATTTTCTAAAATGACACATTTCATACCATGTAAGAAAACATCAAATGCAGTGCATATAGCAGATCTTTTCTTTAAAGAGATTGTCAGATTGCATGGATTACCAAGGAGTATCATCTCTGACAGAGACAGTAAGTTTGTAAGCTATTTTTGGAGAACACTTTGGAAGAAGCT
>MU224254.1:6568654-6582679 GCA_018584345.1 Thuja plicata | reverse complement strand
TAAATAAAAGAGGAGGAAATTCCTTTTAATTAAATAAAGGCTTAGGATAAAGTGATTTTATTATTTAATTAAAAAAGATTTTTAATTAATTAAAAGAGAGCATGTTCTCTTAATTAAATAATATTTTAATTTTAATTTTTTCTCTTTTAAATTAAATAAGACTCAAACCTTAGGAAATATTGAATTGATTATGATTTGATCAAGGAAATTGATATAATTGATATTTTTGATATTTTAAAAATATTGATTCAGGGATTTGATAAATTGAGAAAAGGGGCCCAAAGTCTAGGCGACCATTTTAGGGTGCATACAACAGGAACAGGGGATCCTTGGGATTGTACATCTTTGGCACTGAACTGTGGCACTTGTGCCATTAATGTATCATAAGACTTGAGCATCTCCTCCATTCTCTGTAAATATGAGAGGTCAGGGAAAAAACCAGAAAAAGACTTATCTAATCCTTTCCAGTCAGCTTCTGCCCTAAGAAGGTTATCCCATTTCCTTCTTCTTTCCTAGATTTCATGTCTATCTAATTTGTTTCTCACAATTTCTTCATCATCCAGTGGCTCATGATCTCTAATTTTTTTGCCAAGGGGTCACAGATTTTAGAGCTATTTTTACAAACTATTTTGGATCATAAAATCTAGCAATTATTGGAGACATTTTGTATTGCATTAGGAAATTGTTGATTAGATCCAAAAACTCTCTTCCCAATAGAGAAATCAAAACCAACCCATAACCTAGGGACAAAAGTACCCTTCCTGTGCCCTTCCAAAAACTCTTTTTCAACCCAAGTAATCTACCAAATAAACTCTAAGAAAACAACCCTAAGAGGGACAAACTTGGGGAGAATGTGAGGTGGTTGTGTACAACCATATACCCTTATGATAGTAATATGATCAAAGTAGAAAAAATCACCCCAGTTGTGAGTAATTGGCCAATTTGGAATAAATTTCCAAGGTCTTAAAACTCTTCTGACCTCATTTGGGAATCTCTGCCTATCAGTTCCTAGTAAGTCAAAAATTGGATCCACGATCCAATTATAGAAACATACATAAGATGAATTTACTGATTAACTATCCCATACTTGTGTCCATCTTTGGATTGGTGCATTGATACCATACTCTCAAATGAACAATTCAAGCTCTTTGTCCATGGACTCCCTGTTAAAATATAGAATCATACACATTAAATGGGAATAATGCTTAAAAGTTGGCACAGGGGCACCCAACTGAATCTCTACCAATGCAACATGTATAGCTCCAACTATGTATCCCACATAATCATAATTAGTGTTGACTTCTGGGTGTTGGATATTCATGGCCATCATGAGCACATCCTGGGGTACTGTTGAATTTTTGTCAAAACCTAATACTCCAGTTAGGCCATAAACTGTGCATTTTATATAGTGGTGAAAGAGGGACAAGTCAAAAGGTGGTTTGAGGTTCTTTGGGACCTTTACTAAATTCCTATCCACCTTGGGCATATCAAACTTTTTGATTAATTTTTCCCTTTTCTTGTAATCCGCCTGAATTTTTTCCAGCTCAATCTTTGTGCATAATGCACCAGTGATCCCAAAGACTTATGCTACTGATCTCCTATCTATGGATACTAAGGTTTCTTTGTTTTTCTTTCTGATTACCCTAACTACTAGGCAATAATTCTTAGCAAGTTCCCTGATTAACCCTATATCCACATATATGTTAGGCACAATCAATTTTACCATATTTAACTCCTAGGGATTGCAAATAGGTACTGGTTTAATCCTATTATTCCAAAAATAATGGAATAGAGTATTACCAGAGAGGTTTGGAGTGACCGGGTTTCTGCATTGACACCATCTGTCTTTCCACTCATCCCAGTTAGCGCTGTTTGCATTTGATGTCCCGAGAAACAAATCAGAAAATTCTTCTATGTATTTCTTTCTTCTCAAACCCCTATGAGGCAACGCTAGTGGTAGCTTGACTCATCTTTCCTTTTCAGATTTCACTTCTCAGAAGAACAAACTCTGTTGATTTCATAGAAAAAACCTTCAAAGCACAAATGAGAGTTGTACAGAATCAAGATCAACCATTCATCTTTATAGCCATCAAATCAGCGTCTTTTCCACTTGAATGCCAAATTCTCACACTTGTAGTGTCATGCAATCATCTCTTTGTAACTACTGCTGCCATTAATTCACACTGTATGATCCCTACTATAAAAGAGTACACTTTTTCTCTTTTTGCACTTGTAAGCCTGAAATGAGCCATGTGTCAACATGTCGCTAACCCATTGTACCTTGCTTATATTCAAATTTTTCCTTGTGAGTGAGTGACAAGACCTTTCCTTTTAAGAAATTGCACACTCACGATCTATCTTTGCTTTGGTTGATATGCTCTGCGACTAGGCGATGACCTAACTGGCAACTTTATCATTTGATAATCGCGCACTCGCTATCTCTTTATGCTTTATATTTATACCTAGGCAAGTGAGTGGCATTACTTTTCCTTCTATCAGTTGTGATCTTGCCACTCAAAACTTTACTTTTACTGAAACTCAGCGAGTGAGAGATATGACCTTTATTACTCAGTCGCACACTCGCTGACCTCTACTTATCATGCTTTGAACTTGAGTGAGTGAGCGGTTTTTCAAAACAATCATACATTACTTTATGGTCACGCAGTCACCATGGCTTTCTAATTTGTCTTTATACCTCTGTGGGTGAGTGATGACTATTTTCATTGTGCATTTTTACTTAGTCGCTCACTCGCGCCACAAGATATTCTAGTTCATAAGCATTAGCGAGTGAGCGATGACCTTTTTTATTATGGTTGCATACTCACTACTGAGATTTCTTTATGGATGAATCCTTTGCAACTGAGAGAGTGCCTTCATCACACCTTTACAATGTATTATTCACTCACTCGTTGATCTCTCTTGACTAATCTTTCTTCATGAGCGACTGAGTGACAACTTTCCATTTTTCTTCATCGCACACTCGCGACCTTAAAATCTTAACCAACACATTATCTGTGAGTGATCGGTGGCTAACATACTTTAATCAATCGCACACCTACTAGCATCTTTTCATTTGACTTCATTCATGGGTGAGTGAGTGATAGCCTTTTCTCTCTTTCATTACGCACTCGCAAACTTATCATTTGAAATAGCAAGTCATTGGCGAGTAAGCGATAGCAAAACTGATCATTTAGTCATGCACTCACGCACTTTTTTAACACTGCATGTTTCCTATGTGACTGAGTGACAAGGAACATTGGATAACCAAAACATACTGTATCGCATACTCGCACTACAAAAAATGCAACAGTTAAGACTTGTGCGAGTGAGCACCACTAAAAAATATGACTTCCTCGCGCACTCGTGGGTTCAAATGATACACATAATAACTTAGCCCGACTGAGAAAATAGACTTTCCCTTATATCACTCGCTCAGTCGTGGACCAAAACTGAAAGACCTAAGACCATCGCGACTGCGTGATACATAAAAACTTAACTCATCGCTGACTCGCTGAAATTTTTAAAATAGAACTTGATCCTTCGCGAGTGAACGACATATAAAAAAATTCCAACTTGCTCAGTTGTGGACCAATAACCTGGCTTCAAAGTTACATCATGACTACATGATTAAGACAAATTAATGACCAAGTCTCTCACTCGCACACCTAGCATGACTTAACAAGCTATGACCGCGACTACGTGATTAACACCCAAAATGACTCGTCACTCACTTGCTCACTTAAAAAGACACTTTAAAAGACTAGCGTGAGTGTGCGACTAAAGCCTAAAACAAGGAAATTTGAAGACTTAACCATAAAATTGAAACTTTGACATGCGACCACATGGATTTTGAATCAAAAGATGTGGGAAAAATTGCCAAAGCAAGAAAATTTGAAATTTTTCATATTCAATGCTAACATCATGAACCTAATGAAGAAGTGACAATACCAAGTGATTATCCTAAGAAGCAGATAGAGGAAGTTGAGAAGATCTTGAAACAGAGAGTTGGCATAAGTACAAGAGGAAAGGAATACATGGAATATCTGGTAAAGTGGAAAAATAGACCGATTGAGGACTCATCTTGGATTTCTCAGTCTAAGTTGGATTCATTTCAGGTTGGACCTGATACATGATTCGGGGAATCATTTCTTTTCAACCCCAGGTGTCTGATGCAAGAGAATCTTAGGTCCTTAGCAATCCTGCTGAACCAAAAATATGTCTACTTTCATTTCCAGTTTGTTCTCTGTCTTTTGACTTATGTTGCTCGGCATGCTTACCGAGTTTCTCGATCATGCTGGTTTACTTCTGTTGCTCAGTCCTTCTTTGGCCGAGTGCTCTATTGCTTGGTCATGCTTTGCCGAGTTAGTTTATTTGGGAGTTGAAGTTGTTGGCCGACTTCTTCATTTATTTTCTGTGGTTGAATTAATGTGGGGTCTCTCATTGGGAATTGTGTGGACCTAAATCTGGGTCTCACCTTTGTATTTCAGCACCGACTTCCTTGTTGGACTCTTGTATATATTATTTGTATGTTCTTAGTTTAGGGGAAAGTCTTAGAGAAAGAAGACAAAAAAATGTTAAGATATTGAAGATCTGAGATCTCTGTTGTAAGAAGAGAAACTATAATACATTATGATGTATATGTCCATAACCAAGAAGGCCTTATAGCCTGGCATGTATTGAGTTTGATCAATTAATGATAAAATATCTTCGTGTTTCTCTCTCTCACTATGTTGTTGTGTTCATTCCGCATTGTTTCCACAAGCTAGATGGTTTTGGGTGTGCCCTATGTAAGGAAACTCAGGTGCAGAAATAGCTTCCTACGCTAATCTCTATAGGAAAGTATTATGCAAATTCTTTTAAACCCTTACAATTTTAGATTCGTTAACTACTTTAACAAAGATATTGCAACCACATACCATGCATATAGAAAAGTAGAGAATGACACAATGATTTACCCTGGGGAAAACTTTTCAGTAAAAAACCCCAGCACTCCAAAACCTGCACAATGTATTGATCAAAACTATTACAGCTTACAACACACTTGCAATGCAAGTTCTTTCAGAAGATTTCAAAACCCTTGAAGACAAATCACAGCAGCATAAAACATTCCAACAATACACTCGCATCACTTCTCTTCGCAACCCTAAAAAACTCTTATATCATGCACTTCACTTTTTAGGGCTACTCCCAAAGATAACCGTATTAGGGTTTTACCATTCTCCGAGAAAATAGGAAACCCAAAATTTTACGATTGGGGAAGAGTGTACAGTACTCACATTTATCAGTTGCCACATGTCTTCACCTGTCATTGAATCTTCCTGACATAGCTCTTAGGTGTCATAGGAATCCATCATAACCGTTTTAGCCATGATCTCCTTACACACAATTCAAGATGCCGACACATCAACATTATTTGCAAGAAATACATTTTACAAAAAAAATAATAAGAATAGGAATTATCCAAGGTTGAGACACCTTATTCCTAACACCCTAGGCCATGTCTCCTTCCTCCCTTGCACCAGGTATAATGTGTCATCTATTGTAAGGTTGTTAGCATAACTGATGCGGTGATGCTAAGTGTTGCATTGATGAAGATTGGTACAAATTTGAAGATAGATGAATCAATTATTTTGTTGTCATTGATGTCAACTAATTGACTTAGTGTTTTTAGTATGTTACCTGATTGTGTAAGTGAACCATGAGTTGCAGTATGTTTCTAAACTTTCTATTCTTATGGAATGGTATGTCATGTGTGGTGATGTTAACATTTTCATCATAACTCTTGATATTGAGAATTGATTTGATTGTATTTAATTGGACTCAAATTGGGTAATTGCTAAAACAGTCAGTAATAGACAGTAAGTGATTTCATTATTATCTCAAATTGGTATAGTATTTGATGGAGCGGTCATAGGATATGATTGTAAACAATATCAAGGTACTATTTTTGTGAGCGCAACTCATAATGTTAACCGGTGCTACTAGTTTAATTGACTGGAAGTGGTGTTAACAGAATGAACAGGTAAACAAGACAGAGTTCTTGAACATGCTATGAAGATTTTTAGATTGGTGAAGCAATTCGATGTGGCAATAGGATCGGTGATGATTTTCATAAAGTAGTAAGTGTGTGTGGTAAAATGTGTGATCAATATCTACAACCAACCACTTCAATAAACCATTATATCAAAGAGTTAGTGAAAACATAAGATTCAAAGCACTATCATAAAACCCTAGAAACCAGCTTATTACTTCCTAGTTGAAGTGAGTATGATTCGCATGGATGTCCATCAGTTTGGACATAGAGAAATTGGTGACTTGAATACTCCACAATGGAAGATTCAATGCAAAGAGGATGAGCAAGATGCATAGACTTGCATACTTTTCTCTCAAAACTTAGAAAATGAAAGATGCAAATGGGCTATCAAACTATGAATGATATTGAGCCTAGAGTGCAAATGCAAGCTACTAAAGTAAGAACAATGCATCTACTATTAAGCTATGAAAAGAAACTATAATCTCATTTAAGCTAAGAAATGAAGCTAACAATGCAAGAATGCAAGAAACTATTATGAAAGCAAAGAACTATGAATGCACTAATCAGATCTAGAATGAAAATAGCATTATAAATCTACTCAAAATCTTCTTGTTATGAATGAGCAGAGGGAGTTATCCCTTTTATAATAGATTCCAAGAAATGACTGGTTGAGATTAAGAGGCAAAATAGATTGATCAATGGTGGAGATGTAATTCCTCTCAATCCATGTGAGATGATAAAGTGATTTTTGATTAGTCAACTTTGTGGAGAATAAGACAAAATTGGTATTTTATCCCTTTTATTTGTTTTATTTGATTTTTGAGTGCACACCCATGTGTGAAAGGGTTCACTTTTTTGAACTTGAGACTTTTTGATTTATCCCAATGTTTTATGTTTTTTGGGTTTAGGATTTGATGTTTGATGTTTGATGATTTTATTCAACAAGTTAGGACTAAAATTATGTAAGCAAGTTTGATTAAATGCTCAATAATTTAGAGTCTAGCGATAATGTCTTAGGTTTAGGATTTATTAAGACCAAATATTTGAGGAAAGGGGGCTATGGGTTTGCTAGACTATTTTTATTTGATTACATTTTCCCCTCTTTGACTAATGTGTGATCAATCTAGGAACACATTGGGTCAAAGAACATTTGAAGCTTGATTGAATCTAGAAATAGCTTGATGTAAAGCGATGAAACTATCCAACATATCAGAAATTATTTCGAACTTAATCGATTGGAGATTTTAAGATATCAGCTTCAGACTTGATTGAGAGAAGACTAGTAGAGAGATATGATTATATCAGCTTCGAGCTTGATTGAGTGAAGATTGATAGAAGAGTCTGAGCATTCATCTTGATGTGAAGCGATGAAACTGAAAGTCCATCCTCCAAGTAGATTTCCCAATTTAATATTAAGTTTGAATGATGAACCAACCTAATGTGGTGCAATGGGATTGATTGTCATTCGATTGGTTGATTGGGATAATTGACTTGATATGGATCCTGATGAAGCCAATTACCAAATTGAGGGGAGTTCTCATATTGATATGGTGCGATGACATATGCCCCTAGAGATCTAGATTTTGATGCGCAATGATGAGAATCACTTGATTAGATCTTGATTTGAGTCAGGGCCTGATGCCCCTAGAGATTGAACTCGTTGATGTGAATTAAATTGTTGATGTAGTGGTACTTCCCCCTCAGGAATGAAATTGAAAGGAGGGGAGGTACAAGCTCGGTAGATCAAAAAACCATTGAGAATTTGAGATGCGAGCCTGTTTGAGGTTTGGTTGACCAAGTTTGACCAAAATTGACTTAAGTTGACTTTTTGAATTGGGGAGGGAAATGTGCAAGAAATTTGATCAAAAGGAATCTTGAATCAGAATCCTATGAGGAAAGCGTCAACAATCAACTGCATTTGTGAAAATAGCTTAAATTGCATTTTTTGAGGATCAAAACATCATTGAATTTTGATTTTGGTCTTGAAAATGGATTCAGAGTAGGCCAATTAGCCAAGGGTGCAATTTTTGCACCCATAGGAGCACTTTGAAAATTATGTCAAATCTCTATATAAGGCCCAGAGGGGTCATTTTCAAATCATTGTCACCATCCACTTTTTGAGTTTTTGAAAAGCTTCTCTAAGAGAGAATGGTGGTCTTGCAGGTATGATCTTGTCTTGTATGTTCTTTTCCTGAGTGGATATCTTTGGATTTTTGCAGAACATAGACTGAGCATTGAAATTTGTTATATAGGTTCTCTAGCGTTGTCCACATAGGAGCTGATTGCGCTCAATCGATTGGCATGGGAGTATCTGGAGGGAGTAGCATATGTAGGATTTACTCTGGAGTACTGAGACAAGCTGTCTAGGTACCCTTTTCCTAGGTTTACAGATCTGGCAGAGAGAGTGCCTAGGATTGATGATGATACCCCAAAGTAGGAACCCATAGCAGACACACAGATTTCTCCACAAAGAGAACCACAGAGGGAACCACAAAGACCACCTCTCATAGGGCTCCTACTCAACCCAGGAAGGAGGAGAGGTTGGTCCTAGCATGATTAGGACACCAGGGTCGGGCCAACAAAGAGATCGTGAGGAGATGGACACCCTAGGATCCATCGGAGGATAGGTCCCAGCCACAGAGGTTGTTGGGGAGGAGATGATGGATGCATAGCCCGATCTAGGGCTAGATGATGTAGTGAGAGTAGTCCAATAGCATCGAGAGGCACGGGAGGCTGCAGAGAAGGGGGAGCTCAAAAAGAGCTGCAGACACCTCGGGATTTGATTAGGTCATTGAGAGCATAGTTGTGAGCCTCTCAGACATAGCTAGCAGTTGTGCAGGCACAGCTTGCAGAGCGAGATAGGGTTAATGTAGGCACGAGGCTAGAGTGCAGGTGTTGACCTAGGGATTGCATTCGAGCGCCTATCTCTACAGAGAGATATTACACAATAGACTAGCAAAGCTGCATATTACTTGGCTTCCTATAGCGTTCTGGTTCTTGTTGACCAGCAGGTACTACCTTACTAACAGTACTTGGCACGATCCAAAGAAGTAGGCCCTCCACCTCAGATAGATGCTCCTCCACCTCCACCCCCTGATGGCGATGAGGGGTGAAGCGAGACCTGATTATCCCTTCTCTTGTCTTATCTCATTCTTGATTTTTTTGGAGATTCACATGATTATATATGATTCATTTGCACCGAGGGTGCACATTTTTTCTTTCTATTTATGAGAGCACACCTTTTTGTATACACTGAGACATTTTGATATATATATATATATGATCTTCTTTGGTGCTCAATATATTGTCTTGTCTTTATCTTTTGTCATATATCTTGTTGTTGTATGAGCTTTCAATGTTATGTTCTTGTTGCATGTCTGCTAATAGCTGAGATTTATAAATAACAGATGTAGATCACATGTATTTTGTTTATCTCATGTTGAATATATTTAATGCTCTTGTCACTGACCATTTGTGCGCAAATAGGTAACCTTAAGGAGATGAAATGCAGTTGATTGTGTCAGCAAAGGATTACAGGAAGCAACTGGTTAAATGAATAGCTCTGGTTTTTTATTATCTGATGAAGTGTGTTATGATGCTATCATGTAAGCCTAGGGAGAAATACAACCTATGACATGATTCAAGTCACCGATTTCCTTAGTCACTATATTTTCATCATTTGGAATTAGATTCAATATAATCCTTACTGGCACTAGTGGAACCATAAGGATATGAATACGACTCTGCATCGGATATATGTGAGAAACCAATGTAAGCATCTAGGAAAAGGAGCTGAGATGACCTAAACATCATTTCTAGTTGATATAAAAAGAGGTCACAAGAATTGAGGCATTCAGAGCCAAGATAACCATGAGTGCAGTGTTGTTGAAACAATCAAAAAAATGGACAAGGAGATAGGACCAACCTCACCTTATGGTGCAAGAGAGTAGGATCGAAGGATGTGTGGTTGATCCACCTGAATGTGGAAGCTCTTATCACATACACCCTATTGTCTTGTCGTAAGGATCATTGGAACTACACCAACAAGCAGAAATCAAAGAAAACATAGGAAATCATTGATAACAGACGGCATACAAGGAAATTGTCAGCAATTATTCAGTCTGTTTAACTTGTTAATGTGGGTGTTGAGAAACATTGTCGTGTTTTTTGTTGCATTTTATTGAGTGTCTATTATCCGATGTTGTGTTGAGAAACATAGGTTTGTCCTAAATAGAGTGTTGAGAAACACTATTGATTAAGGTGATGAGAAACACCAGTACATTAGTGGAAAACTGTCCAGAAAAGGAGACCAATTGCAAGGACTTGACAGGTTGACTGACATGATGTTGAAAAATAGGATGCCTATATGAGACCTAAAAGATGGCTTCAATCAGTGAAGCAGGGTGTGCCAAAAGGGACTGGATTTATTTGATAGCTCAAAAAAGCACGAAGGTCATCCAACAAATGAGATGATCCAAGCTATGTGTTGATAGATGGAGCACTAAGTTACAAGTGACGCATATTGCCAATTTTTCACCACTTGGTAGAGATTCTATTTTTTATACCAGGGCGCCTATTTTCAGATTTTCACCAAGGCACATTTCTTGATTTTTCAATTTTTTTGTATTTTTCATTTATTTTTTTTACTTTTCTTTTTTGATTTTTTTTATTGACTCATCAAGGCGCATGTTTCCCAGGTTTTCACCAAGGTGGTCATTTTTTCAGGACTTTTTCCAAATTTTTTTTTTATCTTTTTAGCTTTTTTGTTGTTTTTGATATTTTTGAGGATCATATGTATGTACATGTTGTTGACCAGTGATAATAATCAAGCATAGAACTTCTTTAGGTGGAGAGTATTGACGAGATCAGTAAAAGTATCCCTCTGTGGAGTTGATAGTTGATAGGCCCCAGAGCCAAATGTCGCAGTGATCATAAAAGGGACCCAGCCAGTTGGTCATGACATGTAACTAATTGAATGTTTGAAGATGTTAAGTTGATCACTGAAATGTAGAAAGATAATGCAAGACATTAAATCATTTAATGGATTGTATTGTCATTGATTTCAACTTGATATAATCTAATTGGTTATATTCAAAGTGTCAAAGAATTCAGAGAATCAGAGAGATAAAGATTATGCTTTCAATAATACATAAAATACAAGCATTCACTAAGTGACTTCAAACACTAACGGCTAGTGGAACTTGACAGATAGAGATAACTGAAAGTTAATTCACAGTGATGCCCGAGAAAAGAAACTGACAAGCATTACTGAAGAGAATAATCACAAGCATTACTGACGGCCAGAATTATAGCGTTAACCGACGAGCAGAACTTTGTAGTGAAGCCCGATGGATAGACAACCCTGATGCACAGACAACACTAGCGGAGAACAGTAGTGTTGACCGAAGATATCAAAGAGTTAAAACACCAAAGTTAACTGGATTTTAGAAACGACAAAATATCTAGCTAGCAGAGCTAAAGATAGACTTAACTGGTTGTTGACATTGTTTTAATCGACAAGTTAAATCCAGAGATAAGTAAAGGATTTAAAGTTTTTTTATCCAGTTGGAAAGAAGATTTCTACGAGATAAAATAGGAGTTATGTTTTAACTCAAGATTGGCCAAGATTGCGGATCATGTCAAGAACAAGAAAATCAAGAAGAGAGAAATGGTGATATCATGTCTATAAAGAGACAACTTAATTCATTATGAATTAAGGGGAGTGAATGAAAAAGAGGATGTTGAAGAGAAATTTATGAAGAACAAATTCATACAGTCCTGATCAATCAAGCTGAGGAAATAGCTAAATATTTATGCGGACACCAAGCAACAGAGAAGCACAACATCATTAAGAAGAACAAAAAGTGGAGCAAAGGTATTGAAAAGATAGATTGATCAGAATGGTTTAATGATCTTACAATAGATCTAAAAATTTGCAAGTATAATTTGTATATGTGAACAGATCATTTACTGTTTTAGTTTTACCATTGATTTAGTAATTCTCTTAACTAAGAAGGATTTGAAGATCCTTTCTATATTGAGATACATCCCAAGGAGTATCAAAAATTTTGATCATGTAGATAGCATGAGATGCCAGATACCATTTGACAAACTACATTGGGTTTGGTCATAGAAGGTAGCATAGAGATGCCCGATATCAAGTGACAAACTAATCTTTTAAATCCTTTAACAAGGTCACACCTAACATTGTGTTTGTAACCTTTAACAAGGTTAGCTCTTCATCAAGCTCACTTCAGAAGAGTGAAAATTTTGGGTTACCGGTCCCAAGTGGTTTTTCCCTTAACAGAGTTTCCACGTTAAAATTTCATGTGTCAATGTGTTTATGAGTCATTACTTTAGTGTTTTGCATTACACATAACTAATTTGGATTGATCAATATACACTAAGAAATTTACTATTTTTCGGTAAATGAAAGAGTGCTATTCGGTAAACATAAAGAATAAGTTTTAAAAGATAACTCCAAGCAGTAGTTATTTGATATGATTATTTGAAGGCATACATCTTGTAGGACTGAAGATAACTAGAGGCTTAATATTGTGGTACTAAGTTTTTGGGTTGATTTATTGGAATAGTTTGAGGCCACTAATTCACCCCCCCCCCCCTCCCTCNTTGAGGCCACTAATTCCCCCCCCCCCCCCTCCCTCTCAGTTGTTTCTAACATGGGTTCAAACTTCCCCTTTTGTTCACGATGTTGTTGATTCTTTGGATTTTGTTTAAGCACAAGATCTCCAACTTGGGATTCTATATGTCTCACTTTCTTGTTGTAGCCTCGAGACATTCTCTTTTGATAGACCCTTAGATGGTTGAATGTTTCTTTTCTATGTTCATCAAGTAATTCTATTTCTTGGATTATAGCAATCCGATAACCTTCATCAGTAATGAGTCCATGTAAATTGACTCAAAGTGAAGGTATTTCTACCTCAATAGGAAATACATCTTATGTGCCATAAACCAAAGAAAATGGAGTTTCCCCTGTAGGTGTTCAGATACTAATTCTATAATTCCATAAGGCTAGATTCAGTTGAAGGTGCCAGTCCTTCTCAGTCTTACTCACTGTTCGATGCAATATCTTCAATATGTTTTTGTTGGAGGCCTCAACCTATCCATTCCCTTGAGGGTAGTAAGTAGAATAATTGTATCATCTTAAAATGGAAGCACTTACATGTTAAGAGCATTTATCCCTTCTTAGGGGATGTATTTGACCTCCATCACATCATCCTCCCATTTCTGCATCATCCCCCCTGATCTGCCTTTCTGACTACCATTTTCTGACCTGATTTTTGCATTCTGGGATATAGACCTGTGTTTCTGGGATTCAAGGACAGGGTCAACCTTGTCCCTGACCTAGGATAGGTTCAACCTCAGCCCTATCCTAGGATAAGGCCAACCTCGACCCTGTCCCAGGGTCCAAATCCCAGAAACTTTTGGTTTCTTAGATGTCAGTCCTCACAAAAAGTTTCCTCCCACTTCCGGGTCGGTTGTTTTGGGTTTCGAAGCATGGATTCCTAAATTGTATTTAATATAGGTCCTCTCCTAGGGGTAAAGGCTTTAATGGTGATTTAATTATCCTATGTAGTCCTCCTTAGAAGATTGTGCCCTAGTTTCATATAAAGGGGATTTTTTTTCTCTCATTTTCTCTAAGTCCTTTATTGAAGCCTAAGCGATATTGAGCAAGAGAAAGTGCCTAGCAAAAAGTTCAAGCATTCTTTGTTCTACATGTTCTCAAGAAATTTAAGGTTTTCAAGTCTCCCTCCTCAAGCATTCAAGTTCTCCATTGCAGATCAAGGATTCAAGCTTTCAAGCCTTTGAAGGGATTTGGTTCAAGCATTCAAGATTTATCATCCAAGCCCTAGATCTAGCCATCATGATGGTGTGATCTTCCTTCAAGATCCTTTGTGCATCCTCAAGACTCTTTCATCATCTCTTCAAGGTGGATTCCAAGCATACAATCATGGAGTTTTATGGTTTCT
>MU224254.1:6545704-6566818 GCA_018584345.1 Thuja plicata | reverse complement strand
CTTTACCTCCATTTGGGATTTCTTCTAGTAATGAGACATTAGAGGGGAATGATATGAATTCCCTTAATGCTCTCCCTCTTAGTGATGATCCTATGGAGAATCAAGCTCCTACCCCATCTTCTCCTAGCATGTATTTCTTTATTTTTCCTTCTTGTGAATCTATCGAACATACTAATGATGACATAGTAACTACTGAAGTTCAATTTACTTGTTTTCATATGGCTTCTTGTTATGGTCATGGTTATCAGTTACTAGTTAAACAAGGATTCCATAATCAAGGATGTACTCAGTATAAACAAGGAATTCAAATGCCCTTACAGAATGGGGGGCATGAGCATTCTTATGGATTGGGATTTAATCCTCAACAACACAGCAATGTTACCAACATATCAAATAACATTTCAAAACATGATGACCCTATGAAGGACTTTGACCAAGAGGTTGTTTTGCCTAAACTCCTTCGTGCTAAGATGATTACTAGACCTAAACACAAAAAGAAACGTAGTCTATACTTAAATATTCTTCCTTTTTGTTTCTATTATAGATTTCATGATCACTCTAATGAATATCAAGCTTTAAATTATAAGATTAGACAGCTCATTGATAGTGGAATTATTTATATATCATGTGGCAATGAGTTATATTTCAATCATATTTTCTCTAAATAACATTTATGTTCCTATTATGGAACTCCATATTATGTAAACAATGTTAGCCTAATCTTTGAGGGCTCGTTGTCTTGCATAGTATTGTGAGGGATATAATAGGTCCCCTTTCATCCTTTTCCCTACACTTGGGGGGCAAGGATGCCATCTCCTTCTTTTCTGTCTTTCCAGGATTCACTTTTTCCTTGGTTAAGCAGTATTTATCTATTATGTGATATCCAATCACACATAAAAATTTTGGTTTGCATTGAGGATCTATGTCCTTGATTATAAGCTTTTTGTTGTTTTCCATTGGGTTTCCATGGTTGATAAAACTCTCACCTTGGAAACTGAATAATGTGTTATCCCTCATAAGGGTTACTTTCTCACTTCTTGCTAATATCTCTTTGCTACAATATCTCTTGATATAATTTTATATATCCCTTGCCTTCACACCTGGGGGGAAAGGTATTTTCCTTCTTCCTCTATCCAAGGATCTACTTTCCTTAGCTTAGTGGCATTTGTTTATCATATAACATTATTTTCTTATAAAGATTTATGTTTTGACTATGGATACCCTCGTATACCAGAGGTGATTGTCCTAGGTCATCACCTCTTCTTTATTTTATAAACTATGATTTTGATAAACTCTTACTCTTGCTTTGGGTTAGAGTTTGATTCCTTCATCCAAATATTCCTCTTCCTCTTGATTACAGGGGGCTTGTTGATTGAATCTTTGTTCCCTCTTTTCTTTAGAAGATGACATTTTATCTTAAGCACTCCTCTATGGTAGGGCTCTTATTGATGAGATATCTTCCCTCTTGAGGATCTTTTTTCCATAAGTGACATATCCATTTCATGATTATCTATGTTCTTGGATGACAGGGTCAAGACTCTTCGCTAAGAGTATGGTTGTTGAGTTGGATATCTCCTTACCTTGTGAAGTAGGTATCCTCTTCTCTCTTCCTTATCCTGCCTAGTGGGTAGTCATGATAAGGAGGGGGGGCATATATAGGGTCTTTCTTGTACTATAGTTTACATTTATTTACATTTTGTAGCATGCTAAATCCTTGGAAGGTAACGCACATAAGTTTCTAAACCCTGAAGAGACACACATTTTTACTTTTATGTTTGCTAAATCCTTGGAAGGTAATGCACATAAGTTGCTAAATCCTGAAGACACATGAATTTTTACTTTTATGTTCGCTAAATCCTTGGAAGGTAACGCACATAAGTTGCTAAATCCTAAAGAGATATGCACCCTTTTTACTTTACGATATGCTCAATCCTCGAAAGGTAATGCACATAAGTTGCTAAATCCTGAATGGACACGCATTTTATATTTCATAGTGATACAAGAATGTGCATCTATGGGTATTTTCAAAAAAGTCATCAGAAGACGCATTTACAGTTACAAGCACAGTTTATGGGTGAACCTGTTGGGGGCTCTCCCTCTTTGGTGATTCATAGTAAGGTGGGCATCTTACTAGGTGAGGTAATCACTTTCTGTTTTCTCTCTTTTGCTTCCATGTTAGTAGGATTAGATCATGAAGCTATGTTATCAATAGTGTTTTTCTTGTCTTACTTATGTAGTCATGTATGTTCTCTATGATTGAATGTTATTTAAATTCATATATTTATGTATGTATGTTGAGTTAGAATCCTTGGTTTGGGGGCTCATATCCTTGACCTAGTGATATTCTACCTCATTGCAATCCACCAAGATTTTTTTTTCTAACTTTACCATGAGCACATTCCATTTCCATACTCCCGCTAAAGTGGGGGCTTAATGTATCATCTAAAAATGGAAGCACTTCCATGTTAAGAGCATTTATCCCTCCTTAGGGGATGTATTTGACCTCTATCACATCATCCCCCCTTATCTGCCTTTCTGACTACCATTTTCTGACCTGATTTCTGCATTCTGGGATACAGACCTATGTTTCTCAGATTCAGGGACAGGGTCAACCTCCTAAAATAGGGTCAACCTCAGCCCTGTCCTAGGATAGGGCTGACCTTGACCCTGTCTTAGGGTCCAAATCCTGGGAACTTTTGGTTTCCCAGATGTCAGTCCTCACAAAAAGTTTTCTCCCGCTTCTGGGTCGGTTATTTCAGATTCTGAAGCGTGGATTCCTAAATTGTATTTAATATAGGTCCTCTCCTAGGGGTAAAGGCTTTAATGGTGATTTAATTATCCTATGTAGGCCTCCTTAGAAGATTGTTCCCTAGTTTCATATAAAGGGGATTTTTTTCTCTCATTTTCTCTAAGTCCTCTATTGAAGCCTAAGCGATATTGAGCAAGAGAAAGTGCCTAGCAAAAAGTTCAAGCATTATTTGTTCTACATGTTCTCAATAAATTGAAGGTGTTCAAGTATCCCTCATCAAGCATTCAAGTTCTCCATTGAAGATCAAGGATTCAATCTTTCAAGCCTTTGAAGGGATTTGGTTCAAGCATTCAAGATTTATCATTCAAGCCCTAGATCTAGCCATCATGATGGTGTGATCTTCCTTCAAGATCCTTTGTGCATCCTCAAGACTCTTTCATCATCTCTTCAAGGTGGATTCCAAGCATACAATCATGGAGGTTTATGGTTTCTAAATTCCATGCTTTCATATTTACATACTTGCTTACATTTGAATTACAATTACATATCTATTCAATATCATAGCTTCATTATTTGATTCAATTCTACTACTTGCTAGCATTCTTATTTCAATTATTGATTTCAAGATTAATTCCTAAATCAGGGTTTGACTAAGGAAAACCCCTACCCCACAACAAACAAACCTTTCTTTTTGTAGGTACAGGTTCAGGACTGTAGATCTGAGACCAGATCTGGATACCCTTTTCAGTCTTCTTTCAGATAGCGTGAACAGGGACACTTTTAGATCTGTGTAGGACAGGGTTGGAATTTGTGGTATAGGGTCAACCTTTTTCATAAGATGACATCAGAATGGAAAATGATTTCTGAGTTTTGTTCGTCTCTGTGTTTCCTTTCCGGATCATACTTTGGATTTTCCAGAAACTGAGTATAGACCCTAAAAAATAGCATTCTTTGATCTGCACTATTTCAAGGTTAGTACTTTTCTATCATTCATTTCAATTCAAATCCTTAATCATTCCAAATCTATCACACATTTACATTCATTTCAAAACACATTTTAAGAGGGAAACCTAGGATCTCCTTCTTTATTCTTATTTCCAATAGATTGATTCATTTATGCATTGATCCTTTTTGGGTTGATCAATTTGGATCCTTCCTTTGTGCATTTAAGAATAAAAGGGAATATCTTATCTTTCTCTCCACTCTAAACATTAAATGTAAGGTGATAAGTGATTTGAGTATCAAAACACTCTTATTCCATCAACCGTATTTTTCTCCTTTACAATAACAATGTTGGGTAATTTTAAACTTGTCACAAAGTTCATCCATATATTTATTCTTGAATTTCCCCCATTGTTTGTCACAATGGATGAGGGTATTCCATATCTACAGATGATGTAATTGAGGATGAACATAGAAACTTGCTTTCTTGTAGATTTAATCAAAGGGACTTCTTTAACCCACTTTGTGAAGTATTCAGTGGCAATTATGATAAATTTGTGTACACCAGAGGATGAGGGATAAATCTGCTCAATCAGATCAAAGGCCCATTACTGAAATGGCCAGTGAGTAATGAAAGGTAATAGCTTGCATGTAGGAGCATGAATCAGGTTACCATGAGTTTGGGACTTTTTGCATCTTTTGGAAAAATGTATGGCATATTTTTCCATAGAGGGCCAGTAATATCCTTCCTGTAGGAAATTCTTTGCCAATGAAAGGTCATCAAAATAAGATCCACAGACACCTTCGTAGACTTCCTCTAGTGCGCGCTTAGACTCATCATGTTCTAGAAATGTTATGAGAGTACCATCGAGACCTCTTCTATATAATTCATCAGCCATAATCAGGTAACATGATGCATTCCATATAAGATTTAATTTTTTGAGAGGTCATTTGGCAAGGTTTGATTATGGAGATAAGAGTAGATATGAGCATAGCAGGAAGAATCAGTACCCACTAGGGAGCACACGACTTGGGATTCAAGAAAATCATAGGCAGGGAAAAGGAGTTCTTTCACCAGGAAGTCATAGAGAAAGTGATATTCCACTAGTTGCAACATGGAGGCCAAGGTGGCCATAGCATCAGCTGCTTTTTTTTCTTCTCTTGGTATTTGCTGAAAAGTCACAAACACAAAATATTTCTTAAGGTCATCGATCATCCTTTTATATGGCATAATTTTGTCATCCTTTGTTTGATATTGATCGTTGGTTTGATTAATCACCAGTTGCGAGTCACCATAGATATGTAATTTAGTGATTTTCTATTCAATGGCCATTTTTAAACCATTTGCTAAAGCTTCATATTTTGCAATGTTGTTAGTGCAAGGGAACGTCATTTTATAATCTTTTGGGATCTTGTATCCTTGTGGTGTGATAAAAAGGACTCCAGCACCATTTCCTTGTTGTTTAAAAGATCTGTTAAAGAACATTTTCTAGGTATGCTCTGTGAGGTGTAAAATGGCTTCATCAGGGAATTCAATTAGCAGTGGTCATGTATCTTGCAAAGGAGCATCAGCTAGGTGATCAGCAATAACCTATCCTTTGATTTCTTTTCTATAAATGTATTCAATGTCAAATTCGCTCAGCATCATAACCCACTTAGCCAGCCTTCCACAGAGAGTTTCTTCCCTTAACATGTACTTGAGAGGATTTATCTTAGCAATTAGCTTAACTGAGTGTGCTAGCATGTAATGTCTTAGTTTTTGAGACACAAAGACCACAGCAAGGAAAGTCATTTCAACAATAGTATAATTATGCTCATATGGCACCATGGTTCTTCTTATGTAATATATGGATCTTTCTTTTCCTTTTTCATCCTTTTATGCTAGCAATGCTCCCAGCAATGTGTCGGTAGCTGAAATGTAGAGAAGGAGAGGCTTGCCCTGAATAGGATCCATTAATACAGGTGGATTAGCTAGATATTCCTTGCTTTTCTGGAAATGTTTCTCACACCCTTCATCCCATTTGAATGTAACTCCTTTGTACAGTGTTCTTTTGAAAGGTTGTGCCTTATCTGAGAGTTGGGAGATAAACCTTCTAATAGATTGGAGTCAACCTTGCAGAGTCCTAACTTGGCTAATATTGCGAGGAGGTTGCATGTACATTATTGCCTCTACCTTTTCATGATCAACCTCAATTCCTTTTACTGAAACAATGTATCCCACTAGTTTGACAAAAGTTACACCAAAAGAACACTTTTTAGGATTCAGTATAAGCTTGAATTGTTCCATTCGGTCTAGAATCCTTTCTAAATACATTAGATGAGTAGCTCTCCTTGCTAATTTTTCCAGGGTACCATCTACATAGTCTGTTGGTACTCCTAAATTTGGAACAAATTTGGAGTGACCATGTTAAAATTTTTAGATAAGAAAAGTGAGTACCCTTGAAAACTTTGGTGAGAAGGCTCAGTTAGAATGCTTGTAAGGATGCCTGGATGATTTTCATGAGGTACAAATTGGGAAAAGGCTTCAATGCCTTCCATTTGGCATATGCAGTGGGTTCCAACTCCTGAATTTCAAATCTAACATGTTTATGGAGTAGTCATTTTGAGGGGGTCACCTAATTCTGCATTTTGCTAAAGTGTCATTTTGTTGTCCGAGGCCTAGTTTGTTTTTTAATATCTTGCACCCTATTGAGTTTCATAAGCCATCACTTTGTGAATATGTTACATACATATCAGAGATTCTATGTTTTAGATCTTAGATCATTACCAATCCATTTGATAGGTTTTCATACTTCCCAAAGTTGGTCGCTCAGAACTGTTTGCATTTTTGTTATGCCTAGAAATCTGAATAGCCCAGTTCGATGGGTTATAACTTTTGACCAGTTGATTTAATTGACAAAGTGCCTTTTTTACTATGTTCTAGTGGTCACACGCTCCATATTTTTCAGTTTTCAGAACCCTATGAAATCAAATGATAAGTTTTCTAGAACCATTCCATTGGTGAATAATTCTGATTGCCTGAGTTTTCAAGTGCAGAATTGCTAAGTTGTCCACTTTGAGGTCTTGAAAATCTATACCCGGGTGAACATTTTGCATAATTGAGTTGTCCCTCATATTGTAAACATGAAAGTGCACCTATTTGAATATTTATAGATTCTTTCCAATCCATTTATCCTCTTTTCCAGAGCCTTTCCATTCCTGATTTATTGAAGTTTCACTGAAAATGTTGAATTCAGAATTAAATGGCATACTTTGTGGTTTCCCTATGTGCACCCAGTTCGAGGTCAGACATAATTGAAAGCTGATCTGCATTGTAGACCTAGAAATGACCCCCTTGGAAGATTTCCAGATTTTGATCAATCTAGTTGATCACTTTGCTTCACTGATTCCAGATCCAGTTTCTACTTTTTCACTGTGTTAAAACCAAAAAAGTGTTTGCATGCTAACATTTGCAGTTTGGTATCAGCTGAATAGTTTGTTTTCAAAGGATGACAACTGAGGTTTTGTGTTCTACATGTGACATTCAATCAGGCTCCAGAGGTTGAAATTCTGAAGGATCTATTTGATGGGTTTGCAAGTTCAGTTTCAAAGGTGTTTTATGCAGTTGACAGTGCAAAACAGAATTAAGTTTTCAAAATGGTCATTTTGCAAGAGTGATAACTTTCCGTCTGAATGTTATTTTCAAGATCTGATTATGGGACCATTTTCATTACATATGAATGTACTATCTGACTTGATGGCAAAGTTTCAGAATGTGATTTAGTCATTTTGCAATGACCGATCCAAAAGGGATTTATGGTGTTTCAACATTTGCATTTGCATAATATTCTGGAAGTGCTAGGTTTTATTATTAATATCTTGGACCTGAAGACGAATGTGGTGAAGCCCTCTTTCATGCATAGTTATTGCAGATGAATGAACCTTTTTCTAGGTATCATGGTCGAATTGCTTGTTCCAGTCAAATTTTTGAGGCCGATTCCAGATGCCAAAAACTGAAAATGAGATCAAGTTGCAAAGGAGTATAAATTTTGAAATGGATGGATGAGCGACATACAGTTTGCAAGTATCAAAGCATAAAAGGGGTTTTTATCAGATGGTGAAGTTGTGATTGATTTGATAACCATGTATGCATAAATGGAAGCTACGAACAAAGCATTGACAACCATCAGAGCTTGAACCGAACGGGGGCAGCAATGGATGAATTTTGCAATGATTATTCTCAAAGTCTACAAGTTAATGAGGAGTTTTGGGACACAGTCCAACTGTGTATGCTCTGTCTTTCACAATTTGCTAGTCTCATACCTTTTGAGAGGATTGAATAGTGAACTTGCGCAAAGTGTTGATGGTCAAGATCATTTGAGCATAACTCTTATGGACTCATATTTGTAGCGGCATGATGATGGATGGGAAAGATGTACATTTTCATCATGGTCATCAAATAGAATTACAAATTATGGTCTCATAGTTTAAAATAATTGCGAGATGTGAACAAAATGGATTTGTTGGTTGGATTTTGGAAATTTTCAGGCAATGCAATCGGCAGGTGTAATGTCATTCACACAGGAGATGTAACTAAATCCAAGGGGAGACAAAGTATGTAAAATATTTTAAAAACCTTGGCAAATACTAATGTCCACGCCTTTTCCTATGAAGACTTTAAAAACATTAAATGCTTTTTCATATACAAATTACAATAGGTACCAAGCTAGAGGTCTGCGCTGATTTGGGGGAGTTTTGAAGATTTTCCTCAGCAAACTAAAGTGCCATGAGGTCTGCATAGACATATTGAAATAGAAGTTGTGTAACATTTGGTAGAGAAGCCCACAGGGATGAACAAAATACCATTGCTAGTGCAACGAAGGTCAGAAAAAGAGAATTCCAGATTGCGCAGACAAGGGTTAATGCTACGCTGAATGGGAGCATCTCAGCTAGAAAGGGAAGGAAGCTAGCTGCATACATATCTACTATTATGTTTCCAGCGCAGAGCAAGTTTTAGTAAATATTTTAAACATTATAAATTACAAACAAAATGCCAGTTCTTGCGTTAGTTTTTGGGGAATCTGGAAGCATTGAACAAGTAAATTCAAATGCCATAAACCTGCGCAAGTATGGGATGGAATAATAATTTGAAAAAGTGATGGGCATGTTGCTTTGGTAGCAAAGGGATGTTGTTTAAAATGTTTAGCAAATATGAAATCACAGAGATGCTGCGATAGCATTTGGAGGAGTAGTTTGAGGTTTTTGGGGAATTTTAAAGTTCAAATTTGGAAAGTAAATCCACAGCAAGGGGCGCCCAAAGTATTAGAAGACATTGGTAGTTCTTATTTGCAATAAAGGAATGCAGTTGGTGAGCATTTTATACAGGGAGTTCTCTGAAAAATGGAAAACAGTGAAAATAAAGTGTCCCACATTCATTTTGCAGTGGTATTTTTTGGTATTTATATACTAAATGGCTTTCTCTATAAGTAAATAAGAGAGCCCAGAGGCTCTTGGCGGGCTCTTGAGGGCTGGAAGAATGGATGCATGGGAAAACTCCTAGGTTTTAGGCTAAATTTTGAAAATTCCTTTGAAATTGAAAACCCATTGTCCCACATTCATCTGGGGATGGAATTTCGAATGTTTATATGCCAAGACACAAACATATCAAGTATGAAGCTGATGAGGAGGCTATCCACGCACGTGCCCAGTCATCCAACTACCTCGGTTTCCATGCCCAAAAATGGAGGAAAACAAATTTTGACAAAAATGGACACTTGGTAGCCTGTCATGAAGTCGCTAGAAGCTGGTCGTCAAAGGAGATAGCCGTGGAGACTTGGTGATTGACCGCTAGTGATTAGTCGCACGGTCGGGAAATGGAGAAGAAAGCCACCGAGACTTGGCGACTAACCGCTAGTGGTTAGTCACGAAGTAGCCAGAAGAGGAAGATGACTGCCACGACGAGGAGGTAACCGCCGGTCGCGTGGTCGCCAGATGCTAGTTGCCAGGTCGTCCAAGGTTGACAGTTGAGTTGAAAATTTCTCGTGACTTGGAGACTGAGGTTAGTCGCATGGTCACCGGTTAAAGATGCTAACTGGAAAAATATTCAGAGACTGTGAGATTGATGTTGGTCGCATGGTCGCCGAATTTAACCGTGGTTAGTAAAAATATTCAGAGACTTAGAGACCAAGAAGAAAAGCTAACCAGGGTTAAAAGCACAGTTAAAAGACTAGTTTATAATAGCGAATCAGCATATGCCACATGTCAATTTTTGGTGGCTTCCGGGAAAAATAGGCAGAAAATAGGGTTTTTAAAGGAAATTTAAATAATGTGCAAATTTTAAAGGGTAAAGTGCATAGTTTGCAAAAGTATTTTATTTTGCAAGTATTTGAAATATACATTCCGGGAAGATGTTGCAACACATGAAAGATCAGATTTTTACAGAATAAAGAATCAGATTTGGACAGAATGAAGATCAGAGAATAGGATCAGATTTGCACAAAGGGATAAGACAAAATGCACATATATTTTATTGCAAAAATCAGATTGTTGGAGCTTTTTGGGAGGCTTTTTGAGCAGATATTTTCTCAGATTTCAAAGATATTTTCTCAGCAGATGGAATCAGATTGGATGGATTTCTCAGTGGAAAATGATGGATATTTGCAAGGGATAAAATCAGATTGAGAAAAGACAGATGGAGTTAGTTATTAATACAATATATCAGATATTTTGAAAAGGAGGAATGAGTGCAAATCAAATTTTTAGAAGAGGGACAGGTGTATGACAAGCATGAAGATTAGGGTTTCTTCTCTTCTTATTTATTCTCTTCTCTCTTCCGTTTTAGGAGGTTCTGATTTCAGGTTCCTGTTTTGGTTCCTGTGGAGGTTCCTGGTCTTGTTCTTGTTCCTATCTTTTCTTGGTTTAGTACAAGTTACCATTGGTTTGAAGATTTCTATTTGTAAAGCATACTTCTATTTCATGCTTAGTTCTTGAGTTTATTGTCTGGATATCTGGAAACAACTTGGATTAATGAAAATACAGTGCAGTTCCCACTCATTGTTGTCTTGTCTCTTTTAACTATGTTTATGCTCTAGTATAGTTCATTTGTAAGGCATCTGAAATATACCTACTACAAGGTAGTGTGTCTAATCATTTGTGAGTCTTTCTCAAGGAGAGAGTTAAATTTTGTGAATGATTTCAGAGAGTAGGACATAGTTGTGAAGATTTGATGAAGAAGTATTGAGTTGAGTAGATTGTTTGTAAGGCATCCAAACTGGATTGTATGAAGTTTGTAAGGCATTCTTCAATATTGCATTAGTTTTTTATTGTTGACATATGTTTTCATTGACTCTTTGCCCAAGGAATAGGCACTGATCTAGATTTTGCTGAGCAAGTGTTTTCTCCATTTAGTTATACACAAATTAATCAATTTCATCGAGTTTTTAGAACAAATGAGCTGAACTCATTAAGGACTTATATCAACAGGATAGTGTCCATTTTAGTGATTCCTTAGAGAGTGAATCAAAAGGTTAGCCTTCCTTGAGTTTAAACTCAAAAAAAGAAGAAGGATAAGCATCCTTATGCCACTTTTATTTGTTATTACAGTCATAGTATTCCCTGTTAAGCTCTATTTCAGATTGTTTCTGATCATTTGAAGAGTGGTATCTTATTGATATAATCAGAAATATAATAACATAACAGTGAAGACCCAATCCACCATTTGAATTTTACTTGAAACACAATTAACTATCTAGGTAATACCTACCTGAGTCTGTGGAGCTCAAAAATGAAGAAGGATATTATCCAATCCTTAGCAATTAGCCTTTCTCTTGCCTAAAAGAGGTTGCATTCAAGTATACGAGGTATACTGCCATCATTAGGTAAGTGTTGCAAGAAAAAGTGCTAACGTAGTCTTCCATGATTTTGTGCATCATGTCATGAAATATAGTAGTCATAGCTTGTTGGTATGTTGCTCCAGCATTTTTGAGACCGAAAGGCATGACGTTCCAACAAAATGCATCCCATGCACATGTGAAAGTGGTCTTCTCTTGATCCTCGGGAGCTATTCTTATTTGGTTGTAACCAAAAAATCTATCCATTAGTGAGTACATATCATAACTGGCTATGAGGTCCACAATCATGTCAATATTAGGCAGTGGAAAGTCATCCTTAGGACAAGCCTTGTTTAAATCCATGAAGTCTGTGCAAACTCGAATGGACTTATCATGTTTAGTCACAGGGACAATGTTAGAAATCCAATCAACATATGCTATGGCACGGATGAATTTAGCCTTCAGTATCTTTTCTAATTCTTCTTTGACTAACAATGCCACATGAGGATGCATTTTTCAAAGCGTTTGCTTGAATGGCTTAATTCCTAGAGAAATTGACAAGTGGTGCATAATCAGGTTTGTGTCTAGTCCTAGCATGTTTGAATAGGACCAAGCAAAGTTGATTTTATTTTTCATGAAGAACTAGACAAATTCTTGCTTTTCTTGCTTAGATAGAGACTATGCTAGGTAGATTAACTGAGGTGCCTCTATTGTTCCCATATTTACTACTTGTATTGGTTTTATCAGTACTGAGGATCTTTCCTAAAAGTGATTAGGAAGGATATCAAGCTCCCCATCCTTCGATGCCTCAAATAGGTTTTCACCATTGGATACACCTTTTGTTTTTACTATTTTTTGTTCTAGTACTGCCACAAAGTGGTTTTCACCATCAGACCTTTTTTATTTTTATCTTTTCTCTTTAGGTTGAGGAACTTGATGTTCTCCTCTTTCATGTTTACACTCGTTACACTAGTGGAAGAGGTGAAGGGTTTGATCGCATTCAACTAACAGGCTAAGGTGTAGTCATTAGGAGCATAAATGAGATTCAAAGGTTTTTTTGGGTTCAATTCAATGAGCTCAAGATGAACAAGGGGTAGAGACCCAACGAGTTCCAAGGACAGCACTGAGTTATCCAAATCAAGGTCTTCAACAGGTAAGAGAAGATCTATGATGGCACTCTCCAAAGGATTTTTTTTCCTAACACTTCTAGCGGAGTCATTGTTGATAGTACGTGGATTCAATCTATTTGACCTAGCATTAGCGTCCTCTCTTGCTTCTTGAGTAGCCATCCGTTCTAGGAAAACACTCATTGGCACGACCTGAATTCTTGAAGATAGAATACGTGGGTGAGGAGCCATGTCCAGTTCATGAAGGTCTCAAATGTCCCAAGTTTCTTCCTCTTCTGCTTCATGATCCCATTTTTTCCATTGTTCATCAGTGAGATCATTTATGTAACTAGTGGATGTAGGACCACCTCTATTTCTAGTTTATGCAGAGGCATGGCTAGAATGCCAGTCAAAATCATAGTTCTGAGTAGTAGATGCAAGAGCATCCCTAGATTCCCTCATGAAACTCCAGTTTGTGTTAGGTGGAAGAGGTAGCCTTCCCTCATCTTTGGAAGAAGAGTCGTCATCGACAATAAGGACAGGTTCTGGTTCTGGATGTTAATGTAGAAGTCCAACAATGTGAACACTTTCTCCATGCAGGACATGAGGCGCAAACTTTTGAACTACATCCGCTTAAATATCCATGGTAGCATCAGAGAAGGAATCCCACTCATACTCATAGGATTCTATTTCAATTGAATGAGGAAAATACAACACATGTGTAGGAGCCATATTTTTCCCCCGGTTAGGATGTTATTCTTGTGAAGTATTATCTTGTCCATAATCAAATTGAATAGGGGCATGATCTCTATTTTCCAAATAGCGAGAGAGAGTCCTTGGGACACCGAGATAGCTATTGTTTTCATGTTTCTGATTTGTTCCATAGTTAGTAGAATCATCCTCTAATTTTTGAGTGGCATGAGGAGAAGCCTCCTACACAGCGTGCACCCCATCATTTGAGAAATGAGGGAAATCAAGGACATGAGAGGTGAAGACAAGCTGCCCCTAGTTAGGATGTCTATCTTTTGTATCTAAGTATATGTCTAGCCCTTGAGTTGATATCTCTTTCCCATTTGTTGAAGCACTGGATCCATTTGGTTCAAAGGAAGCTCTATGAAATGATGGAACCTAAGATTCCCCTTGATATGCCAAATTTTTAGTGGCGGCATGCATCAGTTGCTTGAAAGGAAGAGGGATACTCTCTACTTCATCTTCAGTATCTGTATCATATGCATATGTGTGAGAGCTACTAGGATGGTCATTATTAGGAGAGGGATGGACCTTCTTCTCATGGTACCCCAATCCAGTCCTGTCTGTGGGCCTTTAAAATTTAGCATGAAGGATTTTTATTAGACCTTTGTCTTTCCTAATGGTCCCTTACCTTTGTATCCCATTTGTTTCATTATTTTATATCCTTTCACGTACTTATGTGGGCATATTTCCACATGTTTCACTTTGTTATCTTGTTCTTCATCCTTGTACAACCATGCAAGAACATCTTTCTCTTCGTTCTCTTCTAAAAGAAACACACATGCCTTTACTATTCCAGTTCCTCATGTATTTCTACTTGTTGGTCATTTGAAGGTGGTAAGGATGAGGATGGCATACCATAAGATCTAGGAGATCTAGGAAGATAAGTTAACTGGTATTCTCCCATACTTTTGTTACTAATCTTAAGTTTTTCCTTGAAGCTTTTCATTAGTGCCTTTTGAGCCTTTTTAGAAGTTTGTGATGCCTCCTTTTTGTGTGGAACCATACTTTCAGCTTGTTTCAAAGTGTTACAAGAGTAGGCACTGTCAGCTGGAATGGACACTTCTACCCCATTGTATGGAAATTTTACACATTGATGATAAGTAGAGGGGACTATCTGCATTTCATGGATCCATGATCTGCCTAGCAATATGTTATATGTAAGAGGCAATTCAAGCACTTGATAGGTGACATTTTATTCAATAGGGCCCACCCTGATAGGGATCACCACTAGAATTTTTGATGATCTCTCCTCATCATATGCTTTGATAGTGATCTTCTTTCAAGGATCAATGGTGTTTTCAGAAAATTCTAGTGTTGTGACTAGATTGAGAGTGCAGATATTCAAAATGGTGCCTTCATCTATCAAAACATGCTTAACCTTATTTTTGTGGATCAAGACCTCTATGTGTAGAGGTTGATTTTGTGGGTGACTAATGGATTTTTCATCTTCTTATGAGAAAGATAGATAATGAGGGGACATCAAATGATTTACCATGGTCTAGAACTTACCAACATCAAGGTCTTTGGGAACATTAGTTTCCACAAGTGCAGTGTCGAGGATTTCCCTATGCGATGGTGGATATTTTAGCAATTCTAGGATAGAGATCTGGGTGGGAGATCGTTGTAACTGATCAACCAAATTTTAATTCCCAGTAACTTGCTTTGATGGTGAGGGTTTGTTTTTGGGTGCAATATTTTTCTTAGGTATAGATTTCACCCCCTTAAGAGTGACCTTGGATTGACCTCAAGTAACCACGTTGGCAAAATTGGTTTCTTTATCCTTAATAATGATGACATTAATTAACATGTCAGAGCTTTCGTGCATGTGTATCACATTTTCATTTTTGGTATAGGTATGATTTACCGTGGTTCCTAGGGCTTTCAAGGATTCTCCTTTCTCATAATATGGCGAGGGTTTCTTGAAGGCTTTATGGTCATCATTTGACCTGTGAGTACCAACTGTGATAGTCTTATTGTCGATCATATCTTGTATCATATGTTTTAGCTTCATACAATCGTCCGTCAAATGTATTTTGTTCTTATGAAACTCACATTAGTGATTGTCATTCCACCATTTAGGTTTTACCTCAAGATCCCATGGTTTTGAATTAGGGATCGTGATGATCTTATTAGAAACCAATGTCTTTAGCGCATCTTCCAAAGGCTCTCCAAGGGGATTAAAATTTTGCTTGGGTCGTGGCATCCAAGGTACCTTATCTTTCTCAGAGTCCTCAGTGTTCTTAGGAGTATTTGGAGTAACCAAATTATGTCTGGCACCCAGTATGCTTTTAGTGAGGTTAAATACTGGCTCATTAGGCTTTAACTTAGGTGATTCAACTACACCATCATTAACCACATTACTATTCTTATTCCACTATTTATTCTTGTCCTTGTTATTTCAATTGTTAGAAGATTTAGCATCTTTGTTCAAGGTGAGATCTCCTTTCCTTACAAGAAAATCTTTTATCCTCATAGCGATCTCAACTAAGGCACTAAAAGAGTTGTGTTTTTGCATCTATGTTGCATAATTCATCTCAAGAACCATGTTGTTGATGAAGATGTCAATCTTTTCTGGTTCAAGTAAATTCCTATGATATCTTGCTAATATCTTTCTCCACCTTTGGAGGAATTTAACAAATGTTTCACCAACGTGTTGCTTAGTGTTGCATAGATTTAGCATCATAACCATATGTGGGATGTTGTATGAGTAGTGTTGGATGAACCTTTGCACAAGATCATCGAATGTCTAAATACCAGGTGTGAACTTTGTGAACCATTCCAAGGTTTGGCCACTGAGGCTCTATGGGAATAGTATCATTAGATATGTATTCTCATGCATAAAATCCATACTAAGAGCACCGAATTATCTTACGTGATCTTGAAGACCACCTTCCCCATTGTATTTTTTTGTACTTAGGAATTTTAACCTTTCGGGGAAAAGGTGGCATGTGCAATTTTTTTGTGAATGGGAAGGGACATATAGACTCCAATTAGTACTTTATAGGAGGTTGTTCCTTCGCTTTCTTTAGTTCCATCAACTCGCATCTCATGTCTTGTATTTTTTGGTTGACAATAGTAATAGGTGACTCTTCTTCTTGTTGTATGAGTCCCTCAATGTCAAAATTAGGTAGAAGATTAACACCTATTGACACATGATGTATGAAATACTTCTCTTTGTCCAATTTCATAAGAGTGTGCATCATCTTTTGAAAGTGTTTATCTTGTTGGCACTTCCTAATCTCTTCAGAAGTTGGCTCCTCTATGGAGGAAGAAGCACTAGTGTGTTGACTCTAGTGGTCATGTTGGGATCCCCAATCGTAAGCTAACATGGTTGATGTGTTGTGCACAACCAAGGTTGATGATTCAAACAAGGGTATTGTCTATTGTGGAACCAAAGTGTCTTTTTGTGAGATCTCAAAATTTTTTTTGGGTTTCTGATAAGAAGGTGGGCCTTGAGAAAATTCGTCGATAGCTTTTCCCTTGGAATCAAGATCAGAATTTTGACTTATTGTTTGGACCATATATGGAAATCTATGACTAACGTCTCTAGAGAATAAATTTTGCAAGTCAATTTCAAAGCTTAAAAGATTTGTTTGATGGAGAAAGAGATTGGTTGTTGAACTTGTACAAGGTATCATGTGTTTGAGGTCTGAATACCTACTAGATCACACTTGTGACAAAGTTGATGAGTAACCAAGAGCAAAGAACCAATATGATCGAGAGGTTTGTGAGAAGCTAGGACAAAGGAAAATGATGAATCTAACCTCCAGATTTGAAAGTTGGGAAAGACCGTGACAAGGTATGATAGTTGTTTTTGCAAAAGTGTGGCCAAATAACAAATATCTCAAGATTGGACTGATTTAAACTTAGATCCCATACGAAAATTCATGAGTTCCCATACGACAATACACTATTCCTGATACATGTTTCTTCCCTCTAAGTGCTCTTTCATACGATAAATTTAATGGCATGAAATGATAAAAGATTCTGGAACATTTTTCCACTTGTGCGTGAAAGATTTCAGACAATGTTGTCTAATTTTTCAGGTAAAAATATTGACGGTTACTATTTTCTATTGTCAAAATGTTCTTGTTTGTAGGACATGTCAAGTTTCAAGGTTTACAAACACATCAAGCACAAAGATTGAAGAACCAAACACTTTCTACCCTATAGTCAAATTGGCTTAGTATCACAATTTTTCCCACACTTGATATTCCTTTCCCACACAAAAAGTGATATTGGCTTTTGTCGAGACTATGCATGTTGTGGGTTTTGGAAAGAGACTCAATGCTTGAATCGCACAAGCTCTCCCATGCCAGATTCATGCTTTAAAATGTCCTTGGGAATACATATGTTGGGTGTAAATTCTTGGGGTGATCCGGGTAAAGTCCAATTGGATCAATCCTTGCACAAAGATTATGATACTTTCGAAGGTAGATCAGGTATCCTCTATCTAAAAGTGTCTAGTAAGTTCATCCATTCATGACTACCCCTTGTAGTTTTGAAAGAAAAATTAAGGCATATATTCTTACAAGCACCCAAAATGTGTAGTCTTTCATGCAAGATTGAGACCTCTCATCCCTACACAAGTTGAATGTATCTCCCTTGTAGTTTTGTAAAAAAGATTAAGACCAAGATGGCCCTACAAGCACCAAATCAAATGTATTTAATTCTTAGCAAGATTGAGGCAACGAGGCCCTACAAGTTAAGAAGCATTAGAGATAGAAAATAGCCATGTCTTCCATCTCTTTGGATTGAAGGAAGCATTTTATTATAGTGGTGTGGAAGTAGTCAGGTCCGCTTGTTCCCCACTTGGGTCGTCCCAAAATATTTCTCTCTTGGAAGGCCCTCTAAAGGTAAAAGCAAGAAAAGTAAATGGATAGCTAGTAGAGGTCAATATTTATGATTTTCCAAGAGGAAAAGAGCATACTATCCTAGTCCATAGTGTCTACCAAACACATCAAGCACATGTTCATTTACCAAAATAAAAGTGTTACTTGCTCAAGTTAAATCAAACATGTTTGATTTTTTGATTCTCAAGAAGAGAAGAGAATACTCCCCTAATCTCTAATCTTACCAAAACAAACCACACTCTAATTAAGCTAGGTGCCTAAGAAATCCACTAAGAAGACACATGTTTTGTTTGGTTGATGTATTCTCAAGGCAACCAGCAAGCACAACCGTTAGTAGTCTCAACCCTCCTTTGGAAAGCGTCCTACAAGCACAAATCGTTAGTAGTCTTAGCAAACTAGTGTGCAAGTGTAACTTTGTCAAGTGAATCTTCCTCAAAATGTCCTACAAAAACCAGTTATGCTACAAAACCAGATAGTAAAAAGGTCATAGAAGACATGAAAATGATTAGAAAGCCAAAATTAATTTAAGATAAACCCTAAAAATGTTCATTGTTTTCCAAATGACAAAGTACAGAATATAGAGTGTCAGTGAAACTCGTACGACAATACATCAGATGTCATTCGACAAAACAAAGTCTCACAAAACCTCATACGACAAATCTAATAGCTTGGAATGACATAAGATATCAAATAAAATCTCATACAAAAATATACATGTTCCCAGATGACAAATTACTATTCTGATATTTGTCGTACGATAGAAAATAGACAATAGTATGAAAAAAAGTGCAGTTTCATCAAAAATATGCAGAAAATCATGAAAATGAGGCAAAAATGCAACTTTCTACCCCATGGTGGGCGCCAAAAATGTGTGTGATAAAATGTGTGATCAATATCTGCAACCAAACACTTCAATAAACCATTATATCAAAGGGTTAGTGAAAACATAAGATTCAAAGCACTATCATAAAACCCTAGAAACCGTCTTATTGCTTCCTAGTTGAAGTGTGTATGATTCTCATGGATGTCCATCAGTTTGGACATAGAGAAATTGGTGACTTGACTACTCCAAAATGGAAGATTCAATGCAAAGAGGATGAGTAAGATGCATAGACTTGCATAATTTTCTCTCAAAACTTACAAAATGAAATATGCAAATGGGCTATCTGTTAGAAACACTGAGAGGGGGGGGTGAATCAGTGTTTATCTATTTATTATATTTCAGCAACTTAAACATAAATCAAACATACATCCAATGAAGCTCATAACAAGAACACATAACACATGATATGATTACAGGAAAAACTTGATCAGAGGAAAACCCCGGTGGGAATTAGTACCCACAAATATTGTGCTAGTTTAATGAACCTGTTAAAGTTCCTTTGCCCTGTTAGAAGCAGTCTTTACAATATGAGTACAATGACCTGGTTAAAGGTCTGACCCTGTTAGGAGTCTTTTACAAAACCCTGTTCAAGGTATATGGCTCTTACTCCCTTAAAGAGATTTATCTTATACTGACTTCATCATACTACTCTTCTATATCTTTCTCATACATATTATTTGACTCTTGTAACATAACTATACATTACATACTTATATGTTCATACCCAAATAGACGCGACCCAAAATAAGACTTATGGTCATCCCTAAAACATAATACACAATGCTTCTGAGAAATTTGGCTTAAGCATGTTTACAAAAATACTAATTACATCATTACAAACATATAATCAAAGGCGCTTGGCCGTTACATAACAAAATAATTTACGCTACTCAAAACACTAGTCGGCTTCCATGCTCTGTCTTCTGGAATACTGGTGTACTAATCTGTCTGTATCTTCTCCGTACTATCATACCATACCATGTGTTTCTGGACTTAGTATTTACACATGTCATTGAACATATATCTAAACGCGCATACTCTGATTTGATCTCTCGCACGTGCATTGATGTGTTGATCATTGTATATCTTTGTCTGCCCTGTTTCCATACTTAGTCATTTTATCTTTTAAGTTATCTTTGACAGAAACTTAGTATGACTTTGTTTCCATGATGACAACACAAAATAAGTAATTCATCCTCTAGGATTCAACTTGCCAACAATCTCCCCCTTTGTCATTTATGGCAACAAAGGAATGTGGCCAAGTTTCTCAAAATGACTTAACACAAAAAAATAACTGTATATCATAACATCTTTGTAATATATACATATACTACTTCCCATATATACACATTCTATATTATTCCCCCTATTAAATTAATGACAAAGGTGTACAAGAATTGTAAGTTTTCTAGATACTTACTCCATGTAAACATCTGGGTACACAATTTGAAGAGATTGGATCTCTTTCTGCCATAATACTTTCATTGTATCAACTGTCTGAAGATGTGCGCATAAGGCATATGTCAGCTTCTCCATCTTCATCAAATCCATGCAGGGACTTTGATCATATGTCACAATGGTGGCATCAATCTGTTTGATGTTTTCATTCAGAACTGCTAGAGAGGGCGCAAATGCATTTCTCAATTGAGTCTGTCTAACTCTTATCTTACTAATCTCCAACTTAGCCTTTTCAATTTTGTCCAACTGACCTTGATAGACATTGTTACATATGTTCATGTCCTGGTTAGATGTCTCAACTGATTTTTTGATAGTGTCCACCATGATCTCTACATCTTCAATCTTTTTGATATGTTCAGAGGTGAACTTCACTCTGTCCATGCAGTTTGCTATAACCTTCTTACCCTTAGCTACCAATTCTTTTAGTATGGATTTCCCAATCTTTAAAGATTTTAATTCTAAGGTAAAATTCTTTACCAATTCATTCAATCTCTCATTTTTATATTCATCTTCTGCAATTCTAGTAGCAGAGTCTACTAGGTCTGTAAAGTGTGCTTTGAAG
>MU224254.1:6499083-6529770 GCA_018584345.1 Thuja plicata | reverse complement strand
TGGATGTAGAATGTCTTCAAAAAGCTCCAAATGACCTAGAAAACCTGCAGCATAATATTAGCATGAAAACTTAAGATATGAAAATGAAGGAGAGAGCTCTCCTTTTATAAGAAGTGAGATGAAATGGGCCATTGAGATTAAGAGGCAAAAATCTTAATCAAGGGTGGAGAAAAAAAGAAAGCTTGATCCTTGTGCACAAATATCCTCCAATAGGAAAATAGGAGTTGACTTTTGTGTCCTACATAAGACAAAAAGTGTTTTTTCCCTTTTTTCATAAAATAAGAATAATACTTTATTTGTGCAACATAGGATAAGAAGAAAAGTGGAGATTTTTTATTTAAATAAAATGGGAGGAAATTCCTTTTAATTAAATAAAGGCTTAGGATAAAATGATTTTATTATTTAATTAAAAGAGTTTTTTAATTAATTAAAAGAGAGCATGTTCTCTTAATTAAATAATATTTTTATTTTTATTTTTTCTCTTTTAAATTAAATAAGGCTCAAACCTCAGGAAATATTGAATTGATTATGATTTGATCAAGGAAATTGATATAATTGATATTGTTGATATTTGAAAATATTGATTCAGGGATTTGATAAATTGAGAAATGGGGCCCAAAGTCTAGGCGACCATTTTAGGGTGCATACAGACTTCATCATACTACTCTTCTATATCTTTCACATACATATTATTTTACTCTTGTAACATAACTTTACATTACATACTTATATGTTCATACCCAAACAAACGCGACCCAAAACAAGACTTATGGTCGGCCCTAAAACATAATACAAAAAACTTCTGAGAAAGTTGGCTTAAGTGTGTTTACAACAATACTAATTACATCATTAAAAATATATAATCAAAGGTTCTTGGCCTTTACATAACAAAATAATTCACGTTGATCAAAACACTAGTCAGCTTCCATGCTCTGTCTTCTGGACTGTTGGTGTACTGATCTATCTGTATCTTCTCCGTACTATCATACCGTACCATGTGTGTCTGGACTTATTATTTACACATGTCATTGAACATATATCTAAATGTGCATACTCTGATTTGATCTCTCGCATGTGCGCTAATGTGTTGATCACTGTATATCTTTGTCTGCCCTGTTTCCATACTTAGTCATTTTATCTTCTAAGTTCTCTTTGACAGAAACTTAGTATGACTTTTTTGCCATGATGACAACACAAAATAAGTCATGCATCCTCTAGGAGTCAACTTTCCAACACTATCGAACTATGAATTCTATTGAGACTAGAATGCAAATGCAAGCTACTAAAGTAAGAACAATGCATCTACTAGTAATCTATGAAAAGAAACTAGAATGCCATTTAAGCTTATAAATGAAGCTAACAATGCAAGAATGCAAGAAACTATTATGAAAGAAAAGAACTATGAATGCACTAATGAGCTCTAGAATGAAAATAGCATTATAACTCTACTCCAAATCTTCTTTTTATGAATGAGCAAAGAGAGCTATCCCTTTTATAAGAGATTCTAAGAAATGAGTGGTTGAGATTAAGAGGCAAAATAGATTGATCAATGATGGAGATGCAATTCCTCTCAATCCATGTGAGATGATAAAGTGATTTTTGATTGGTCAACTTTGTGGAGAATAAGAAAAAATTAGTATTTTCTCCATTTTATTTGTTTTATTTGATTTTTGAGTGCACACTCATGTGTGAATGGGTTCACTTTTTTGAACTTACGACTTTTTTATTTATCCCAATGTTTTATGCTTTTTGGGTTTAGGCTTTGATGTTTGATGATTTGAATCAACAAGTTAGGATTAAAATTATGTAAGCAAGTTTGATTAAATGCTCAATAATTTAGAATTTAGCGATAATGTCTTAGATTTAGGATTTATTGACCAAATATTTGAGAAAAGGGGGTTATGGGTTTAATAGACTATTTTTAGGTGATTATAGTAAGTTAGTTCCATGAATTGTGGGATTTACTTAACATCACATTGATTGAGGTATGTGTTTGTGGTGGATTCTTCAAGAAGTTTGTTTTGGTCAAATGAGTTTTTGAAATGTCTCAACTACCAAAGTAAAATCTATGAGGAAGTTGACGTGGTCAGAGGAAAATGTTTTATGAGTATCTAGATATATTTTATCTTTCCTAAGATGATCTGGATCTTACATATCTCAGATCTAGGGTTTGTTTTAAGTCGGTGGAAGTAATTATATATATTGGAAGTTGAAGAAGAAGTTATTTGTCGGTTACAAATTGTAGAAGGATTCAGTGATAGAGGAAGTGAAGGAATCAAGTGTGATCAAGCTAGGGAAGAGTATACAGTATGATGATGTTTTTCAAAGCTTAATAGGATTTCATTATGCAGAGGTAGTGCAGTTTTCACATATCCTTTTGTATTTTTCTTTCTAATCATTGTAACAGTGAAATCCCTTAACATGGTGGATCCTAACATATCTTTATTGTAAATCCTCTAACAAGGTGATACATTAGCTTGTGTTTTAAGTCCTCTAAAAAAATTTCTTCTAATAGGGAAAAGATCCTAACAAGTCTTAGGCAAATCCCTTAACCGAGTAACACCTAACTGTGTTTTGTAAACCTTTAATAGGGTAAGCTCCTAACAAGGCATATTCCAGAAGAGTACAAATTTTGTGGGTATCATCTCACACCGTGGTTTTTTCTCATTTGGGTTTCCACGTGATAAATATGGTGTTTACATTGTGTGATTGAGTACTTGTGGATGTATGCATTGAAATTTTTACTTATGTTAGATGATATTGAATGTTTTGGTGCATAGAGTTTAAAGAAGTTGAATTAGGTGAATTGTGGATTACTGATTCACCCCTCCCCTCTCAGTAATCAGAATTTTATTAAAAATTGGTATCAGAGCACTTTGGTCCCCTGATTGTGAAGGCTTAACAACTTAGGAAAAAGATCTGAAGATGTATAAGAATTAAGCACCTAAGCTCTCTATATAAATTTTCTCTTCATGGGTAAAAGCAAGATGAAGTTGCATCTATCTGGTATTGGAAAGAAAGCATTATATCATCTCACAATCAAGTATGTTCAACATTTTCGCACCCTAACTCCTGATGAAATAAAAATAAAGTTGGAACATAAGTCTGTAATGATAGAGATTTCTATTGCTCTAGGTGTGATGACATTAAGTTTTTCCATTAGTATACTTAAAGGGAGAAACATGATAAAGGTCATCAGTATAAGCATAACCGGTGAACAGAAAGGATACCCGACGAGATAAAAATTTCTATTGTAAAAATGATAAGTATAGACTTGCCTGATGAACATTGACAAGAGTCAAACCGACGAAAAGCATTACCGACGATCCAGTATTGAGAATATCGGCGACAGAGCAAAAAAAGCATACCCGATGAATAGTTCAAATAAGGGACACCAACAGAGTACAAAACCAATAGAAATAACAGAGCAACCCGACCATCAGAACCGACAGTCAGTTACAGAACCTACAAAAAGTGGATCTGAATTTACACATCAAATAAAACAATGTAATTCTATTTATAGAGTTTTTATTTGTTTTAAATCTTTACTTGAGCGTCAAGAAAGAAATTTGTGAATGTTTTAAAGCATCCTAACGGATCTAAAACATATCTAACTAAAGATCAAGGTCAAGTTATAAACCTTAGATCTATAGTTAATTTGTAAAAGCGTGAATCAAGAAAAGAGCTAGAAACTAGTATAAATAGATGTTCAATCATTTGTAATGAAATGAGACTTGTAATCATTTGACAAATAATAGTAGCCATGGAGAGCATCTAAGCAGTAGAAGAGAATTTATGCATAGTACAGAAATAGATCAAAGCAGTTATCAAGAACACAGAAAGGCTACCGACGAGCAGAGACAAGGTATCACTCAATCACTCAAGGTGATTACATTTACATTATAAGCTATACAGGATCTGTTATTAAAAATTAGTGATTGCATTCACTATCAGATCAACATTTATATTGTAGTTGCATTCTAACAAGTGAATCACAACAAAAATCCTTTTGCAGAAGGTGGACTTAACCATTCTTTGATAAATCTCTTAACAGAGTGCACACCTAACGGTGTTGCTAAAGCTTCAAAAAAAGTAGATCCTAACAAGTCTCCACTCTAATACTCTTAATAGGGTAGAACATCAAAAGTGATCAATTGTAAGCCTTTACCGGCTCCCTTCTTATCTGCAGATAGTGAATTTTTGTGGGTAGACATCCCCACCATGGTTTTTACTTTCTAACAGGAGTTTTCTGCAATATCATATCATGTGTTATGTGTTATTTGTTTTCATGAATGTTTCTTGAATGTTTACACATGTAAAGAACTTATATTATGATTTCACATACATATAGAAAGATGAATAGATAGATAGGAATATACAAATCTGATGACTCAAAGGTTAACAGGCCAATCACATAAAAAAATTTAGAGGTACTGATTCACCCCTCCCCTCTTAGTACATCATTCCAATAATTCCAAATTTTGGTATCAGAGCTAAGTCTCTTTCTTGAAAAGCTTAAAGACTTAAGAGAAAAGATCAACACAATGGAAAAGTATAGATTGGACAAGACTATTGAGAATGAGCAATTGCAAATTAAGATTTACTATGAGCAGTATAAAGAGGTGAGAGTAAGCATGAGAAAGTTGCTTGATGAAAGAAAGATCATGGCAACTAAGCTTAATAAAAAATATTATCAAGAAGAGGAGATTCCAGATTACTTCAACTATGTCGAATCATCAACAAGAAAAGATTTAGACACATCAGTAGAAGAGGTCACAAGTCTACAAGAATTCAATCTACATCTGACACAGAAAATTGCCTAGATGTTGCAAATCGATTGAGACTCAGATGGTAAAAATGATTAATTTCATGAAAGATTCAAGAAAAGAAGAATCAGAGAGAACGTTGGCTATTGATGATAGGAGGAAAATCATTGAGAAGCTACAAGAAAAAGAATCATAGATTCAAAGACTTACTGATCATCACCATGAGATTACTAATCAGATTATTCTTATGAGTCAAGAGGCAAATAGATTAAATACTAAACTCAATGAAAGAATACAGATCATCAGTGAGCTAAGGGAAGAGAATGAGAAACTAAAGCATGAAGTCAAGATTCAGAATTAGCACAATGAATTGATCAAGAAAGCTGAAGATAGCAATAAAAGAATGGATGATTTCCTTGACGGTCAAAGAAGAGTCAACAACTACACAGGAATAGGGTACACCAACAATGGAGAATCATCTAATCAATCAGATCAAAGGAATGTTTATGCAACTCCAAGGACCAAGAATTTGTCATGGAATCACTGTGGAAAACCAGGCCACACCTCAAACATTTGCAGAAAAAATGAAAGGTATTCCTCAATCACAATCTACTTTCATTGGTAACTGTTATAAATGTCACAAGCAAGGACACAAGGCATATGAATGTAGATCCAAGATGACAAACCCAAAGAAGGAAACCTACATGGACAAGTATTGTCCTACCTACAAAATGAATGGACATACATATAAGGAATGCTAGAAAAAGAATAAGAAAGCACGGACACAAAAAGAACCTGATAATGGCTACAAACCAACAAGAGTAGGTAACTCATATGTTTGGGACTATAACACATGGTTAAATTGCACAGCATGTGGAAGGTATGGTCATATATCTTCCAACTGTATGAGAAAATGGACTAGAAAAACAAGAGGATGGTTCAATCCAGGTATGGCATATTTACATTGTCATAAGGTTAGACATGTGATAAAATATTGCAAAGACCGATTGATAGAAACAAGCACTTATCCCAATGGAAACACCATTGATGACATCAAGAAGATGAGAAACAAGATGTGGGTAAAAGCCACAAACACTGAAGTTGCTGGAACAAGCAATGCAAATGATGACACCCCATCCAATGGATCTAGTGGCATCACTATCTCCAACTAAATTGCACAAGTAAGTATGGAATTGCATTATGACAAGTTATATTATGCATCGGTTCCATTTACATATTGATCATATAGACAAAATTAGCATTATTGAAGATGCACTATATTGTTACTTGTAATATTACTGAAAAACAACCATCAATAATGGGTACAAATTAGCATCCGTGAGCACACACAGAAAAGTTAACACTACTTACCGAAATGTATCGGTTATCACACAAAAGCAAAGTCACTAAGTGTAAACCGATGGACATCGGTAATCCTTGAGCCAACGAAAGTTGTCATCGCCATTTTACCGACAATCATTGGTGAAGTCACCAAAGCTACTATCAATCTCGAGACTTTACGCCTACACCGAAGATTTTGTTTATGTCTCAACTGACGAACTCAGTCTTTGTATACTAGCGAGTTGTTGGTCATTAATGACAACTTAGGGCACAAAAGTTATAAAAGTGCGACAGAAGAACTCATTTCGCACCCATGATTTTTGAGCACCCAAGCAGAGCTAAGTAGAGCAATTGAAGAGAAAATTGGCATGCAACCTCAGCAAGATTCTAACTCAACTCAAAGGATTCACGAGCAATCAAGGAGACTTAGTAAGTACCTGCATTCACTGACCACACTGTTTAAATTACAAAAAGCCCTAAATTTATGAAAATGATGGCATCTAGTTCTAGAGTTGAAAATTTGAAAGAAGATAAGAAGAAAATGATCAAGCTTATCAGCAGAGGCACTTGTGTTGAACCTAAATACAAGCTGCACCCAGAAATTGCATCACAACCTGATGATTCTGGAGCATTCTCTAGAATCCCACCTAGGTTTTTACTGATATAATATGTAAGGTCCTATATTCATTGCAAGATCCATGAATTAGGAGATCTGGACCTAGATAATGCCTACAGGGCACTCTATGATGAAGCTGGAAACCTGAAAGAAGAGCACAAGCATCTAGAAGTGAAAGGTCTCACAAATGCATTACACTTTCCCAGAGTTTTTAAAATAGAATGGATAAAGATAGTTCTCAGCAGAATACATAACCAAACTTTATGGCTCAATAGGCCAAAATGAATAACAAAGGATGTTATTCATGTAGTTACTAGATATCCTACAACCGACAAGCCACAAGCTCACAAGCACCCATCCCTGAAGGAAGTGGAAAAGCTAACTGGAGCAAAATCAGAAAAAAGATATCTCAAGGTCAACAGTATCACCGACGATGAACTCAAGTTTGGTGCATGTGTGGTAGGATACAAGATCTTCTAGGCCAGTAGAATGAATAGCATAGCAAGCACTCCTATGAGCACATCTTACAAGATCATCAAACAAGGAAAAAAGATGGATCTTGCAGAGATTTTGTTGAATCAACTTGAGGAGAACATGAACACCATAAGATCTTCAAAGACAAACACTTGTAAGTTTGGTTCCCTCATTATGTGCATATTCTTTTACTTTGAAGAATACTTTCCTTCCATAGGAAAAGTAGTATGGGATACAAGCAAATTGGTCACCATAAAAATATGTGAGCATATACAGTCATTAGGAACAAATTTTGATGACCTGATGAATGAGTACTTCAAATAATTTAAAGAAAAGATGCAAGCAAGAACTAGGATACCTAAAATTTTGATAGAAGAATACAGATAGGATATATGTTTCATGGTAGATACTGATTTTACACATATCAAACCAGTAATACCTAGGAAATCTTGGCTATCACATTTGGAATATGAGATCAAAATAAGACAGGCTACTGAGTGCATCAAGGCACTATTGAATGAACCAATTGACAAAAAGCAACCAAGATTTGGCACCTATGAAGAAGCCAAACCAAAAATCAAGACAGATCTTACTGTCAAGAAAATCATGAACAAGAAGAATAAAATGGTTAAAAAGTTAACAAAGCAATTTGCAGTCACTGAAGAAGGTGAAGAGGAAACAGAAGGAAAGGAGAAACAAACTAAAGGATAGTCACCTATCGGTGAAGAGACAAAAAAGAATGACTTAGAGGGTACACATTCAGATTCTCCACCTCCTCCTCCACCTAAGAAAGCAAGAACAACAGCCGCTTCTATAACAAGAAGCAAAACTCCAAAGGAATCAACTCCTTCACCACTTAAGAAAGGTAAAGTGAGAACCTACAAGAGAAAACTGGTCTCACCTAAGGAGATACAAACCAAAAGAAGGAAATTGGTTAGGACACAAGAGGATCTAGAAGACTCAGCTAAGGATGAAGCTAATGTAGAAATACAAAAGGAAAAAGAACCTTTGGTCCCTACAACAATTGATAAAATATGTAAGAATATTTCAGAATCACAATCTATTTCTGATCCTAACATTAGGAAATGGTTAAAGTTTGATCCAGAGGATCAAAATAAGATAGAAGACGCTATTATAGTCAAAATGTGAAAATATCATTATGTTCCACTATGATTCTCAGAATATGATGTTCCTAAGGAACTATCAGCGAGATTGTCTTCTAGATGGACATTTTCTCTACATCAAGAAAAAGAAATAAGAGAAAGAGTACTTGTTACTCTTATGCCTTTAGATTCAAAGAAGGAAGAAATAAGTGAGATGATGAAGAAATATGAAAAGCAGTTCTCACCAAAAATGAGAGCATACAAATTTCTCAAAGGGAAGCTAATTGATCTTGATCAAGACAGCATTAAGAAATGGTGCAAGATACTCAAAAAGCCCATTAAGGAAGCTAGCCCAGAGAAGGAAAACATCATCATCAAGGATATTCAAGATGACTCATCTGTGGAATTGGACAAAGAAGAGAGTGATCCAATAGGCCCCAAACATACTGAAGTTATAGATGAAGTATGGCCCAACACTACTCTTGAAAACACACAGAATGAGGAAAGCCAAAATCCAACAAGTCCAATTCATATTGACTTGAGTAATGAAGAAGAGGTTACCAAAGAATATTTGATAATAAAAGGTAACATAACTGATGATATCAATGATGAATCATGGTTGGATAACATTATCAATGACACTACAGGAAAAGACCCTGTAGAAGAAGTGCAAAAAGATGAAGATATCAATGCTACACAGGGAAATACCGATGGATAGGATACAACTATTGACACTGCAGAGGTCAATACACCGACCAACATGAACATTTTGATACAAGCAATTGATATTGAATCAAGTCAGGAGAAATCATCTAAGAAAGATGATGATATACCCAAGGACATGGGTAATGAACAAAATAAAAATGCATCAGATACTCCAAAAGAGACAGATACAGAGATGAAAGATGCAACCAACACTTAGAAAGAGGTGTCTACTAAAAAGAACAAAGAAGCAGATAATAAAATAGATGAAACATTGAGAAAAGATGAAGAGAAAGAAAAGAGTGAAGAAGTCAAGCAGGATGAAAGCATGAAAGAAAAGAGAGATAAATCTGTTGATACACCCAAGGCCAATGAGGAGATGTCTTCACAAAACCAACCGGTGGACTCAGAACAAAACCAACAAGATGCTTCATCTTATCAACCCTCACCCACACAATCCATCCAAGCTCAAGGTCTACAAATGGTAGTGCACCAATCTGCCAAACATCCAAAGAAGAAGAAGAAAGCAATGAAGAAAGATATATTGGTGGTCACACTTGATGAGGTAATTGAGATACCCAAGTGGGATGTATCCACTTTAGATACTGAAGCACTTTAAAAGTTTGGAGTGATGTGTAAGAGAAAAGAAATTCAAGAGAAAATGAAAAAGGCACACAGGGAAGCCCATGCACTTGATAAAGTAAGGGACATTCTACATCAACTTGTTCCAGATATCAAAATTGAAGATAATATATCAGTAATGGAACAAATAGCAGTTCTTACCGACACCATCACAAATCAAAATGTTGATGCAGAAAAGGAAATGGAAGAACAAGAAGAGATGAAATATCAACACAAACTAGTTGAGAAAATCAGCCAATAAGTGGCAGAGAACAAGGTAAAGCTTTCTGAACTAGCAAGTGAATTAGAACCTATGATTACAAAAGTTGTTACCTTAGTTCAGAAATTATGCACATTAGAAAATTTTGCAAAAGAAAATAGTGATAAGCTGTCACAACTCGATTCAAATCTAATAGCTAGTGCACTGAGTTTAACCTCTGATGCAAACACTATAAAGATGCATCATGAAAATATCACAGAGGTAAACAGATTGCAACAAGAAATATTGGATGTAGAGACACAATTCAGAAATGAGGTTACAGAGCTACAAGCTCATATTTTTCCAAACCTCACCACTCTGCAACAGCATATAACAGATGCACGAAATCTAATCACAACCCCAGAAATGTCTATGGTAGACAGTATATATGACATGCATATGAGGATATCACTTGAGCATATGGCTCTTGAAAATTTAAAGGAGAAATGGGAGAAAATGATGGAGGAAATCAAAGCCTCACACTCTCACATTTTTGACAAGTTGTAAGTACCTTTTCCCTCATTATCAAAAATGGAGGAATGTATACATATGTACAAATATACTTTAGTATAAAAAGGAGGAATGTATACATATGTACAAAATACTATATGAGGATATGTATAATATATGTACAGCAAAGATAGTTATGTACATAAACTTACACTTACCGGCATATGCATAGGGGGGGTCATTTCATGACTAAGGAAGAAGTATACACAGGTGTACATACTAATACATCAATTATGTTGCACATATCAATTTTTGATACTAATGTCAAAGGGGGAGATTGATGACATTAAGTTTTTCCATTAGTATACTTAAAGGGAAAAACATGATAAAGGTCATCGGTATAAGCATAACCGGCGGACAGCAAGGATACCCGACGAGATGAAAATGCCTATTGTAAAAATGATAAGTATAGACTTGCCCAACGAACATTGACAAGAGTCAAACCGATGACAAGCATTACCGACGATACAGTATTGAGAATATCACCGACTGAGTAGAAAAATCATACCCGATGAACAGTTCAAATAAGGGACACCGACGGAGTACAAAATTGACAGAAATGACAGAGTAGCCCGACCATCAAAACTGACAATCAGTTACAAAACCCGCAAAAAGTGGATCTGACTTTACACGTCAGATAAAACAATGTAATTCTATTTATAGAGTTTTTATTTGTTTTAAATCTTTACTTGAGGGTCAATCAAGAAAATTGTGAATGTTTTAAAGCATCCTAATGGATCTAAAACATATCTAACTAAAGATCAAGGTCAAGTTGTAAGCCTTGGATCTAGAGTTAATTTGTAAAAGTGTGAATCAAGAATAGAGCTAGAAACTAGTATAAATAGATGTTCAATCATTTGTAATGAAATGAGACTTGTAATCATTTGACAAATGATAGTAGCCATGGAGAGCATCTAAGCAACAGAAGAGAATTCATGCATAGTACAGAAACAGATCAAAGCAGTTATCAAAAACACATAAAGGCTACCGACGAGCAGAGACAAGGTATCACTCAATCACTCAAGGTGATTACATTTACATTGTAAGCTATACAGGATCTTTTATCAACAATTAGAGATAGAATTCACTATCAGATCAACATTTATATTGTAGTTGCATTCTAACAAGTGCATCACAAAAAAAATCCTTTTGTAGAAGGTGGACTTAACCATTCTTTGATAAATCTCTTAATAGAGTGCACACCTAACGGTGTTGCTAAAGCTTCAAACAAAGTAGATCCTAATAGGTCTCGACTCTAATACTCTTAACAGGGTAGATTATCAGAAGTGATCAATTATAAGCCTTTACCGACTCCCTTCTTATCTACAGATAGTGAAGTTTTGTGGGTAGACATCCCCACCATAGTTTTTACTTCCTAACAGGAATTTTCTGCGATATCATATCATGTGTTATGTGTTATTTGTTTTCATGAATGTTTCTTGAATGTTTACACATGTAAAGAACTTATATTATGATTTCAAATACATATAGAAAGATGAACAGATAGATAGGAATATACAAATATGATGACTCAAAGGTTAATAGGCCAATCACATAAAAAGTTTTAGAGGTATTGATTCACCCCTCCCCTCTCAATACATCATTCCAATAATTCGAACAAGGTGATGTTGAGTTTGTAGATATCAAGGAAATGGATAATGCTAAAGATATGTAGGATAAGTTGGCAAAAGCCCATGGCGATGATGTTCATTCTCAGAAAGAAAATGTAGATTGTCTCAGAGGAAATTATGAGGAAATGAGAATTCGGGAAGGAGAAAATATTGGTCAATAGAGAAAAAAGCTAAAGGAAGTTGTCTCTGCTATCAAAGGAGCTAGTAGTCAACTTGAAGAAGATGATGTGGTAATTAAAATCTTGAGAATCATTTTACCACAGTATTCTATTAGAGTCTTTGCTATACAAGACTGAGATCTATTAGTCCTACAAATGTGACTCTAGATTCTTTGATTGGCAAGCTTACTTCTTTTGAGTTAAGTAACTTTGATAACAGTATGCCTAGAATAGAATATGCTTTCAATGCTTCCCTAACCATTGGTTCATCAACAAAAGGAAAGGAAGTCTCTAATTGTTCTGAAGGAAATCATGACTATGATTCTATCTTATATGAGGAAAGAGAACAAGAAGAGTTCGAAGCTCTAGTAGCAAGAAGATTACCTAGAGGAAAATAAAAGTACAAAGGTAAACTTCCTTTAAAATGTTTTTCATGTAACAAAATTGGCCATATTGCATCTAGATGTTCTGACAATGATAGGAAGGAAAATTTCAAGAAATTCAGGAACTTCAAAGGCAAGAGCAAGAAAGCATGTTATTTAGCAGAAGACTGATAAGGAATCAGATGGAAGAGATGATGAGGAAGAGATAGTTTTTGTTGCATTCAAAGAAGAACCCTCAATCGGTGAATATGGAGATAGTGAGGAGAAAGCATTGATTTCAAGCATGAATTACAGTGGTGACTGGATAATAGATAGTGGGTGTACATATCACATGACGGGTGACAAAAGAAAATTTATTTCAATGAAAGAATGTGATGGTGGTGCAATTAGATTGAGTAATGGTTCACCATGTGTAGTAAGAGGTAAAGGTTCAATAGCACTTAATGATAACACTAATTGTGGTGATATTTATTTGGCTGACGGATTAAAGTATAACTTGTTAAGTGTTTCTCAATTGAATAAAAAAGACTTCAAATTAGAATTCAGTAATGGTGTTTGCAAGCTCTTAGGAACATCTAGAGATTGGATTTCTACTGGTAAATAGACTAGAGGTAACCTATTCCAAATGAACTCTACTAATAAACATTTCTTATTTGCTAAATTTGAAGATTGGTGGCTATGGCATAAGAGATTTTGTCATGTTAATTTTGATAATTTGGTAAAGGTTAGTAAGCATAAATGTGTTAGAGGTTTTCCTACTTTGGCTAAGCCTGAAAATTCTATGTGTGAAGAGTGTTAATTGGGAAAGCTAACTAGGTCTAGCTTTACTAGTAAAGTCTATTAATCTCAGAACATTCTTGACCTTGTACACACTGACTTGTGTGCACCGATAAAAACAAAGAGTTGCTATGGGGATAAGCACTTTATCTTATTTGTTGATGATTACTCAAGAATGATGTTTATTATGTTTTTAAAGGATATATCCAATGTGTTCTACATGTTTAAGGTGTATAAAGAAAGAGTTTAAAAAGAAACAGGTAAAGCACTCAAGTGTCTTAGATCTGATAGAGGAGGTGAGTTTATTTCTCATGAGTTTACAACATTTTGTGAAGAACATGGAATCAAGAGACAAATGTCAGCACCGAGGACACCATAGCAAAATGGAATTGCAAAGAGAAGGAATAGATCCATAATTTATTGTGCAAGAATACTTTTCATACAAAAGGGAGTGGCTAAAACCTTTTGGAGAGAAGTTGAAAGTATTTTTTTTATACTTTGAATCAGGTACAGCTTAAGAAAGGTACAAACAAAGCACCTTATGAGCTATGGTATAGTCATACTCCTAGTGTCAATTACTTCAAAAAAATTGGAAGCAAATGTTACATAAAGAAGGATGATCAAGATGGTAAATTTAAATATAAGAGTGATGAAGGATTATTTCTTGTCTATTCTAGTAGAAGTAAAGCTTATAAATGTTTGAACAAACATACTAACAAGATTATTGAAAGTAAGAATGTTAGAATTGATGATTTTTCTGAGAAAAATGAGGAAGATAGAAAGAAGGAACCATAAAACTATGACAGGTTTGTTTATGTTCAACTGGTGGAGCCAGATATAGTACCATAGGTGACTAAAGTGATGAATGGTGCACAATCGATGAATGATGATGAAGGTAACCAAAGAACAAAACCAGTACTCCCAAGGTATGTACAACTTAATCATACACAAGATCAGATTACTGGAGATAAAAAAAAATGTTTGAGTGATGAAAAGAAGCAAGGTAAGAGAAAGCACTTGTCTTCTATCTGAATTAGAACCTAAAACTTTTAGAGAAGAATAACACTTGGACTATAGTACCTAGACCTACTAACAAGAATGTTATAGGTACTACATGGATTTTTAGAAATAAGTTGAATGAGAAAGGAGAAGTGATCAGAAACAAAGAAAGGCTAGTTTGCAAAGGGTATGCACAAGAAGGACTAGACTATGGTCAAACTTTTGCACTTGTTTCTATACTTGAAGGTGTAAGGATACTTTTAGCATATGATGCTTATAGACGATTTAAGGTATATCAAATGGATGTAAAATATGATTTTATGAATGGGGTGTTAGAAGAAGTATACATTGAACAACCTGAATTATTTGCAACTGATAAAGGTAAACACATGGTATGTGAATTTCATAAAGTATTTTATGGATTGAAGAAAGCTCCAAGAGCATGATATGAAAGGTTGCATCCATATCTTATTCAAATTGGTTTTACAAGAACTAGTGACACTAGCAATGTATATCTAAAATCTGAAAGTGAAGACATAACATTGATTGCCAAAAAAAAATTTGATGACATAATATTTGGTGGAAATGAAGCAATGAGCAGGTCATTTGCAGAAGAAATGAGGAAGGAATTTGAAATGTCCATGATAGGAGAAATCAAATTCTTTATTGGACTTCAAGTAAAAAAAAAAGAAAGGAATATACATAAGTCAATCCAAAAATGTGAAGGAGATTCTGAAAACTTTTGGCATGGAAGACTCAAAACCAGTGGGAACACCTATGGTCACAGGCTGCAAATTATCTAAGGAAGATGAATCAAAAGAGGTAAATGAAACTTTGTATAGGTCAATGATCGGTAAAATACAGTATGTTGTGCACAATAGACTAGATATTGCACATGTTGTTGGTATTGTTGCAAGGTTTTCATCAAACCCAAAGGACTCACATTTGGTTCCATTAAAGAGGATCTTCAAATATCTCAAAGGAACTAAAGATTATGGCTTATGGTATGGTAAGGATGGAAATTTCTCTTTGAATGTGTTTACTGATGCAAACTAGGCAGGAAATGTTGATGATAGGAAAAGCACAAGTGGTGGAGCATTCTTTCTTGGTGAAATATTAGTCTCCTAGACTAGTAAGAAGCATAATTGTATTTCTTAATCTACTGCAAAGGCGGAATATGTTGTTTCTTCTCTTAATTGTCAGCAAGCAGTATGGATAAAATAGATTCTTGAGGGAATTCATGAGAAGGTCACAGAACCAATTTTTATCTATTGTGATAACTCTAGTGCAATAAATATTTCTAAGAATCCACTGATGCACTCGAAGACAAAACACATTGCAATAAAATATCATTTTCTAAGAGAGCGGGTACAAGAGAAGGAGGTAAGGCTTTATTATGTGTCTACTAAAGAACAAGCTGCTAATATATTCACCAAGATGCTACCAAAAGATACCTTTGAATATCTCAGAGGTAGATTAGGGGTTATTCCCCTATCTAAATTTAATTAGACGATGATGTTGATTGCATAATTTCATGTTTTTACCATAAAATCATATGTATGAATTAATGTAGTGGTGGAAAACTCCATGGGGGAAAAGTCTTAAGTATGATGCCTGAATGATTTGACAACTTTGGCATTGTTGTCAAAGGGGAGAATATGTATTCTCTAAAAGGGGAGAATATGTATTTTATTGATACAGATGGACAATATGTATGCAAGCTAGAGAAGACAAGAAAGAGAACATAAAAGATGAAGATGAAAGGGGGAGTATATGAATATTTTGAATCAGTATGTCAGAGTGAGCAAAAGTGGAAGACTAGAGGTAAAGACAAAAGTGGAAACATTTTATAGAAGTCAGTGAGTGGATTGATATATAAAGAAGATAAGAGAGACATAGTGTTGCCATAAATGCCAAAGGAGGAGATTGTTAACATAATTGATACAGTGATGCTAAGTGTTGCATTGATGAAGATTGGTATAGATTTGATGACAGGTGAATCAATTATTTGGTTGTCATTGATGTCAACTAATTGACTTAGTGTTTTCAGTATGTTAGCTGATTGTGTAAGTGAATCATGAGTTGTAGTATGTTTCTAAAGTTTCTATTCTTATGGAAGGTTATGTCATATGTGGTGATGTTAGATTTTCCATCACGACCCTTGATATTGATAATTGAGTTGATTATGTTTGATTGGACTCAAACCGGGTAATTGCTAAAATAGTCAGTAATGGACAGTAAATGATTTGATTGTTATCTCAAACCGGTATAGTATTTGATGGAATATTCATAGGATATGATTGTAAACAATTTCAAGGTACTATTTTTTCTAGTGCGACTCATAATGTTAACTGGTGCTACTAGTTTAACTTAATGGAAGCAGTGTTAACAGAATGAACAGGTAAACAACATAGAGTTTTTGAATAGGCTATGAAGATTTGTAGATCGATGAAGGAATTTGATGTGGCAATAGGATCAGTGATGATTTTCGTAAAGTAGTAAGTTATTTATGTGATTTGTGGGATTTACTTGGAATCACGTTGATCGAGGTATGCATTTGTGGTGGATGCTTCAAGAATTTTTTTTTGGTCAAATGAGTTTTTGAAATGGCTCAACTACCAAAGTAAAATCTATGAGTAAGTTGCGCGCTTGGAGGAAAATGGTTTATGAGTGTCTAGATACATTGTATCTTACCTAAGATGATCTAGATCTTTCATATCTCAGATCTAGGGTTTGTTATAAGTCAGTGGAAGTAGATAAAGTCCTTCCTCAAACCAAGGAGTGGAGAGAGAAAGTGACGGGGTTGCTTCTATATATTGGAAGTTGAAGAAGTTATTTGCTGATTGTGAATTGCAAAAGGATTCGGTGACAAAGGAAGTGAGGGAATCAAGTGCGATCAAGCCAGGGAAGAGTATAAAATATGATGATGTATTTTAGAGCTTAATAGGATCTGATTATGTAGAGGTAGTGTAGTTTTCACATATCATTTTATCTGTTTCTTTCTAATCATTGAAATAGTGATATCCCTTAACAGGGTGGATCCTAACAGATCTTTATTGTAAATCCTCTAACAAGGTGATGCATTAGCTTGTGTTTTAAGTCCTCTAGAAAGGCTTCTCCTAATAGGGCAAAGATCCTAACAAGTCTTAGGCAAATCCCTTAACTGGGTAACACCTAACACTGTTTTGTAAACCTTTAACATGATAAGCTCCTAACAGGGCGTATTCCAGAAGAGTACAGATTTTGTGGGTATCATCTCACACCGTAGTTTTTTCCCATTTGGGTTTCCACGTGATAAATATGGTATTTACATTGTGTGATTTATTACTTGTGGATGTATGCATTGAAATTTTTACTTATGTTAGATTATATTGCATGTTTTGGTGCATAGAGTTTAAATAAGTTGAATTAGGTGAATTTGTGGATTACTGATTCACCCCTCCCCTCTTAGTAATCAGACCTGTATTAACAAAGGTTGCATTCCATAGAAACATATCATTATGTTGACATGATACAGCATATATATCTCCTTAGAATGACTCATGTTCCCCTCTGAGCAACACATTTCATCCTAACAAGAGCTATCATATCTCAATTATCATAGATTTGCATTTTAAACTTAGTCTTATTTTATGTGTTTCCTTTCTAGGGGCCAAACCATTATCTTATTTTATTTTTTTCCTTTTTGGTGATCAAACTACTATCCAAATCAAACATCTATCAATCACCCTACCATATAGCTATCTAGCATAACCCAACTTGCTACCCATACTAGCGCAATATTTTAATCTTAGTGATCAATATCTCATGATTTGTATATGATCGTCATCGTTTAATATTTTTTCATATCAAAATTTTAAATTTTCATCTAACATGTTAGTACCATCTCATGAAGCTTCTGATCTCTTCCTTGGGGATAACTCTACATGGATAGAATATTTTGCTTCTCCTTCACATCTTAGTATAATCTTTCCTAAATCTTTTCTCTCTACTTTAGCTTGCATCACACTTATGATATGCTCACTAAGTGGGGGAAAAATTGTACCTCTTGCAATTCCTCAATGATCCTAAGCATCTGCTTCATTCACTAACCTTATCACCACTTTTTCTAGAATCCTGACCATGTGAACTATTTTGACTCACTACACATGTGTGCCACGAAGACGTTCTCACAAGGTGCATTTGTCATGCTAATCTACAATATGAAGGAGGTCGTTGAAGTATTACACTTAATTTTTCTAGAAATGTAATGCCTCCTCCTGCAGCGCACCAACATCGAGATTCTTTGGGGCTTATTTTAAGCTTCATATTTTCTCCATTTTGGGTCTCCTGGGCTACTTTCACAATCTCTGGGTATTCTTTTTCTTTTTTATCATTCACACAGCTTACTACTACTTTCCTTCATCCATCAAATTGTCATTGTTGAAGCTCAATCTCTTTGAAGCACTCACATGTGCCTTCTTTCTAGTGAGCTCCATCTTCTTGGCATCGAAGGGGAGTTCCTTCCACCTTGGATGCATTTGTTTGAATTTTCTTTGACATAGCATATCAATAATGTTACTGATTTTATCATTTATCTTCTATTGTTTTATCGAATATCTATCTATCTCGGTTGTTTGTGGAGATAGAAACTCCAAAATAAGGGTATGACTTTGGCAAACCTCTAAACAACAACCCTAACATTCTTCCTTGTCTACCTTGTTTTTAAGTTTTGAGAAAAGAATGGAGTAGCAAGTTGGAGGATTCTATTGGCAATGGTTTGTAAGAACATCTTCATGGGGTGTTCACTGAAGGGGCAATACACTATCACATGCGTTCATAGTGAGGGGTTTAAAATGGTAAAAAAAGGGGGCAATATATTTCCTAAATAGGGGGGAGGGGGTTTTTTGGGGGTGGGTTGGGGGTTTATCTAGGAAAATGGGTGTGGGGGGTATTGGAGGGGTATTGGAGGGGGCTGACAAAAAGGGATTTTGGGACAATATTTTTTAAAAATAGGGGGATTCTTTAGTATTCCATGAACGCATGTGCTATGATTCAGGCTCACTAAGTGAAGCCCCCATGAACTTCTTATCCTTCCCTTGACTTCAATATATCACACTTTAGTTTGTTTACATTCTCTGTTATTATTTCCAACACTTTGTTTAGCTTATTGGTTGATTGTGTACCATTCTGGTATGGCCTCTATACTTCGTTTGTATGAGACATGTGTGCTTCACGCTAGCATCCTAAATCCATGTTGTCATCATAGAATTTCACGTGCATCTTGGACTAAAACTGAATAATGCCTACCAACTAGTCTTGATGATCTACTCTTTCAACCCTTGTAGTTAAAATATGTTTATCATCTCGTATTAACTATTTATTCAATATATTTGGTTATATATCTAGTTAATTTTTCATTTATTGGGTCATTTTCCCCTTAGGATTCCATCATCTCGAAAGTAGTGAATCTCTCTCTACAAATTTATGTTGGTAAGTTGGATAAAACATATTTATTTGGGCTATAAGCTATAGAACCCCAATTATATTCATTCCACCATATGGTATAATGATGTTAGATTTGAAAATATTAAGCAATAAGAAGTAATGTTTTCTTTGCAAAGCTTGTAGTTCATGAAGGCTAAGTGTTAATAATGGGGTACCCCATACCAAAGACGAACGGAACTCTAGTCTCTTGCCATGTTGAATGACACTAGAAAAAGCATAAATGCATTCTAATTTGTTAGGCAGTACTTGAGTTTGTGGTTTGACTAAGAAACTAAGGTTTATATTGGCTTCTAGTTGGTCAAGTATCTAGTACATATAGTTAAATTAAAATCTCAAGATTGTCTGCTCCTGCCAGCAGCCTTTATGACTATAGTTTTATTGCATTCTTAGGAATTTTTTTACATTTGCTTTTTCTAATTTTATGTTTGGTCATTGTGGACCATGACACATTCAATTAACGTCATTGATCTTATAATCACAATAAAATATTAGGGAGACTACTTATTTCTCTATTTTTCTTCGTAGAGGAAACACTTATAGCATATAAACTAACATTAGAGGACAACTTACGCAGGTTGGATTCTACCTATCATAGAAAGCCACATGTTGGTCCTCTACCAATTTTTGCTCCACCTTGCTCTACTAGGCTTCTAAATTTCTCAAGAGGCTTTCCAATGAAGAGGGAAATGAAGATAAGACAAAGGAAAACCATCTCCCTTAAGGTCAAGAGTTTGGCAATCTCACACCTACACAACACTTGAACATTAACAAATATGACACTTAGTTTTTAATTATTTATATCCTATCCCGAAGTTAACTCATATTTTTAAGCCGATAGAATTTCCCTCTCGAGCGAGCTCAACACCGTATGCGTGATTAATTGTCTCACACTAACCTGGTTTTCTGGAGCGGTTTTGACTCGAATCTCATTTTAGACTATGTTGTCTGACATATCGTTTGGGATGTTGTGTTTTTAATGTCTCTTCAGCAACACTAGCATCCGCATCGTCAACATCCACAGTCACACCATCCTCTCACCAATCACCATATGTAGGCAATGCTTTAGCACTCTACTGGTAGCCATGTTAGTACATGGCATGATGTCGAGCAATCACTTGCATTGGTTGACTTCAAAGGTTTTCCAAAGAATTTCATGGTATGCAGCAAAGGGAAACCATGAATAGAAAAGGAAATAGCTCCACGACACTGTTGGGCCACATTTTCTCCCATGGCGGTTTGGAGAGTGCGGCCCTCGGTGGTTTGAAAGGTCTATGATTTTAGCAACCCATGACGACGCCTTTGCTGCACCACTCAAATCCCATCCTCAATCTGTTGTGAGGCAAACATTGTGGGTTCAGATCTATGTAGGCAAATATTGATTGTTGTCTTTTATATTTAAAAAAAAAAAACCCAATTTATAGCCGCTATCATCTTGTCTTTTCAACGCCAAATATAGTGATTAATCAGCTGCCTTTAGTCTCTGCGAGCTACGCCAGATCTGAACACAAATGATGGCTTTTAAATTTAGTTTATATCCCCTTAAATCTTACTGTCATGTTTTGTTTTTGATGATGCTAATTTATTTAGTTTTAAATGCATCCTTCATGGTCTTTTATAGCGCCTAAATGGATATTGATTTTTAGCAAGTTTTAATGGTAGTTTTCCTCTCTTTAACTAGCTACATTGTTGCATATATGGTGTTTGATTTTAATCCCAAATCTTGTATTTTTACCCTGCTTTGTACTTGTGGCATGCGGTTTCTTTTTCAGCATCAAATACTAATAACATGTTGTTATACGGCTACTAAGCTTATTTTATTTAGCAGCTACTGCTCATTTATTTAGGAGTAAAATGTGGAGCTGGTAGCCCCATGTAAAGTCAATTTTGTTGCTTGTTTTTAAGAAGCCATTTTAACTGGTCCATTTATTTATTTGTATGCACAAATTAAACCATTTTAAGAATTTGGAAGAAAATTTTGGTGGAAAATAAAGGGGGGAAAGAATTTTAAGAAGCCACTTGTCATTATTTTCAATAAGCAGTGGCTGCTTATTTTTAGCCCCCTCTTTTTTCCCACAGCTTATTTTTATTTGCTAAAAATAGCATTTTATTTTTGCATAGGAACACTCCGCTGCTTAAATTTAAGCGAAAATTTGATTTAAGCAGTAGCATGGGGACATGATATAAGTCTCTTGGCTGCTCTCCTCATCATTTTTCATGTGCTTGGAATCTGCCTCACATATTTTCCTCTCAACATGGTCTTTGATTGTTTTTGACAAGCTACTGCCTCAATAAAAGATAATGCATAGTCCTCCCATGGCTATTTTTTTTTTACTCCCTAATGTTCTATGTTTTTTTCCTTCCTAGGAGTGAGGTTGCTTTGGTGACTAAAATTCACACTTTTGCTTTGTTCACAATCATTGATTTTCAATAGTTGCATGGTCTTTCTTCAGCTTTAAAGTCAATTTATAGATTTGATTTTAAGTTATATGGCTTTTATATTAGGTGTTTTTCGTACTCATGTATATTAGGGTAAGTATATTTATATACAAAATTTAATTAGAGTGAGTATAAATATGTTCAATCTGGTATGTTTCTAATTTTTTTTGGCCAAGTATGTTATAAATAGGTCTAATTTATTATGTGAAATAGATACAGATATTTAGAGATCTCTTCAAAGTCTCTTGGGTGGTTTTCAATTCATCATACTCCAGAAGATGAAGCGCTTTGCTGCTCAAAATGTAGGCTTCAGGATAAAATAAACATCATAATATCAAATTAATGTCATGCTTACCACAAACCTATGGATATAGTGTTGTCTTTTTTTGTGAATTGTGTTTCTAAAGGTTTTGGGCTACATCACTCAATCAGAGGAGAACCCACCTAATATTTTGGTGTCAAATGCTTCCATTTTAAATTTCACGAAGATCGGGGCTCATTTGAAATATTAATTTAAACATTCAATTTTGCTCCTGGACATAAAACGTGTCACAAAAAAGTTTCAATTTTGCACAATCAGAGGTAAGTTGATCGTGTCAATGGATATCTTGGCGAGGTCAAAGATATTGTAGATTCCTTTGGCTCTAAGCCCCCGAAGTTACTAGCATATGTTACAGTCAACTTTGATAATTACAATGGCCCACCTTGGGATGTCCAAAACCCAAAAACTATCCCCATACAACCAATAACCCACGGAAGCCATACACAACTACCACTAACCACTCTAGTACTTAAAATGACAAATAGTACTTTTAAGCCCAACAGAAAAAATTATTATAATGGAGTGGTTTCATTTTTACCTGAGCATTGACCATGTACTACTTCCACATATGCCTAATCTTGTCTTGGTCACCCATATCCCATACTATGAAGCTCAAACTTTTGAATGTCACATTCTCTATATTAAAGTATGTTGTAGGTACTATTCACACATATTCTCCCAGCTTCAACTTGTATATAATAGTTGTTTTACCTAATCAAACAAATACCTCCATAGCTTATTAGTTAGGTTTTATATATTTTAAAACTTTGAATTTCTAAGTAAAACAATATATGGACTCTTTATGTTTTGGTTGGTATGATTTTTTTACAGTTCATATATTATTCAAGAGATTGTTTCTAAAATCAAATATACATATTTTAATATGACATTTCAGATCATATTCGATATATGTTCAAACTTTTAGTTGCCACAAGTTCTCACAGTCCATATACTATTCAAGAGATTGTATCTGAAATCGTGTATATTTTTATACTGACGTTTTAGATCATTTGATTCTTTTGGCTCTCATCATTCTGATGATAGATCATACAATATAATTTGAAACATTGATACAAAAATCTTGAACACAACTAAATCCAGAAATACATTCTCTTTATATAATAGATTGTACACATCTCATAACATTGACATTCAATGATCTTTAAACTCTATCGAATATTTCGCTATCAAAATTTTAATAAATTTCATTCTCCTTTCTTCTTCACAAGATAATATACACCTAAAATATCAAATACTAAAAACATAATGCACCTACTCCATCCAAGCCAGGCATAAAAATTCAAACCTCCTTAGTCCCATAAGAAACACAATTGGCAAGTCCCTTAGCAGTTGTGTTGCCCATGATCTCTACTAATGGATTGCTTCTTCTATAACTCCAAAATTACTCTAGTTTTTTGCTACTTCATTTTGAACCATCGTACCTATTTTTGGTTCAAATTTCAAGGTTCAATAGGTTCGAAGGTGCAGGTTCAACACCAAGAGTTCAGAAGTCTAGATTGCCTAGGTTCAAAGTTCAAATGTTCAGCATTCAAATCTGCAAGAAGTGTTGAACCATTGAACTTGAACCTTTATAAAAGTTCAAGGTTCAAAGTTTAGAAAGTGCAACAATTCAGAATCATGGTTCAAAGGTTCAGGTTAGAAGACATTGAACATGAACCATCGTACCTATTTTTGGTTTAAATTTCAAGGTTCAACGGGTTCGAAGGTGCAAGTTCAACACCAAGAGTTTAGAAGTCTAGATTGCCTAGGTTCAAAGTTAAAAGTTCAAATGTTCAACATTTAAATGTGCAATGAGTAAACTGTTGAACCATTGAACTTGAACCTTTACAAAAGTTCAAGGTTCAAAGTTCAGAAAGTTCAACAGTTCAGAATCATGGTTCAAAGGTTCAGGTTAGCAGACATTGAATTTAAACCATCGTACCTATTTTGGATCAAAGTTAAAGGTTCAACAAGTTCGAAGGTGCGGGTTCAACACTAAGAGTTCATAATTCCAGATTGGCTAGGTTCAAAGTTCAAATGTTCATCATTCAAATATGCAAGGAATAAAGTGTTGGCCCATTGAACTTGAACCTTTATGAAAGTTCAAGGTTCAAAGTTCAGAAATTTCAACAGTTCAAAATCATGGTTCAAAGATTCAGGTTAGAAGACATTGAAATTGAACCATCGTACCTATTTTGGGTTCAAAGTTCAAGGTTCAATAGGTTGGAAGGTGCAGGTTCAACACCAAGAGTTTAGAAGTATAGATTGCCTAGGTTCAAAGTTCAAATGTTCAGCATTCAAATCTACAAGGAGTAAAGTGTTGACCATTAAACTTGGACCTTTATGACAGTTCAAGGTTCAAAGTTTAGAAATTTCAATAGTTCAGAATCATGGTTCAAAGGTTAAGGTTAGCAGACATTGAACTTGAAACATTGTACCTATTTTTGGTTCAAATTTCAAGGTTCAACAAGTTCAAGACCAAGAGTTCAGAAGTCTAGATTGCATAGGTTCAAAGTTCAAATGTTCAACATTAAAATCTATGAATAAAGTGTTCAACCATTGAACTTGAACCTTTACGAAAGTTCAAGGTTCAAAGGTTCAAAAGTTCAATTTCAAATTCAAAGGTCAAAAGGCAAAATGTTTTAATGGTTTAAAGTACAAAGACCACACCAACACACATCAAAGCATCACAAAAGGAGGTTTGGAAAAATTTCAAGCTACAGCATTTTCCTTTGTAGTCATTTTTCATGAGACAATTTAATGTTGATTTGAATGCTGAACATTTGAACTTTGAACCTAGGCAATATTGACTACTGAACTCTTAGTGTTGAACTTGCACCTTCAAACCTGTTGAACCTTGAACTTTGAACCAAAAATAGGTACGATGATTCAAGTTCAATGTCTGCTAACCTTAACCTTTGAGCCGTGATTCTGAACTATTGAACTTTCTAAACTTTGAACCTGGAGACATTATATTTTTCCATTAGTATATGCAAGGAAAAACATGATCTACACCATCATTTTATACTACACCAACAGACAGGGCACAGCACTACCCGACGCTAAGGTTACCGATACTGCCAAGTACAAGCATCCTGAAAAACACTACTCAATGTTACCCAATGACAAAAAGGACAAGGGAACCCGACGAGTAACCAACCGTGCAACCTGGTGAAACAATCAAAGAGTGGAACCCGACAGATGAAGGGAACCCGACAATTAGTTCAATAAAGGAACATCGACAGACTTTCAATTCACACCGAGGATCAAGAACCGACAGTCAGTTACATCCCGCAAAAAGTGGATCTCACTTTCCACGTTAGATAAATCACTAAATTTTTATATTTAGCTTCTTGATTTGTTTTAAATCCATTATGTGCAGAGAAAGCAATGTAATTATTATTGTTTTAATCAGTTTAACTATTTTAAAACATGAAAACTAAAGGATCAAGGTCAAGTTGTATACCTTAATGAAGAGTTAACATTGTAATGCGTGATTCTAGAATAGGTCAAATACTTGTATAAATAGATTCTCAATCAATTGTGAAACATGTTGTTCGATGATGATTGTAGCCACTGAGAGAATCTAAGGATCAGATAAGAGAATTCATGCAACAGCACAGACAAAGATCAAATTAGTTGTCATGAACAGAACACAGGCTACCGACGAGCAGGAAAAGGTATTAATCAATCAAAATAGGTGATATTCATATTCTGTGAGCTTTAAAGGATCTGTAATCAGAAATTATATATTGCATACTATCAGGTCAAACATATTGTACACATTCTAACAAGTGGGGTACACTTAAGAAATCCTTTCAAGGAAGGTGGACTTAACAGTCCTATTGTAAATCTCTTAATCAAGTGCACACTTCATTAGTGTTGTTAAAAGCTCTTAACAGAGTAGATCCTAACAGGTCTCTACATTAATACTCCTAATAGGGTAGATCATCAGAAGTGATTTATTGTAAGTCTTTACTGACTCCATTCCATTCTGCAGATAGTGAAGTTTTGTGGGTGCCATCCCCACCACAGTTTTTACTTCTTAACAGGAGTTTTCTGCAATATCATATCTTGTGTTATGAGTTTATTATTTTTATGAATGTTTCTATGAATGTCGCATACAATTAATTTTATGAATTAATACTACATGCATAAGAAAGAACATCAGATATGGTCGGTAATACAGTAAAGATTTTTTACTAATGATGAAAGGTGAAAAGTGTTAAAAATTTTAGAGGTACTGATTCACCCCTCCCCTCTTAGTACTACTTCCCGTTAATCCCAACAATTGGTATCAGAGCTAAGTCTCTTGAAAATCTTAAAGGCTTAAGAGAAAAGATCATACAATGGAGAAGTACAAACTTGATAAAAATATTGAGAACAAAAAGCTTGAAATACAGATGTTCTATGAACAGTCTAAAGAAGCTAAAATCGGTATGAGACAGTTGCTGGATGAAAGAAAAAATATGGATTCTCACTATAATGAGACAGATTATCTTGAGAAAGAGATTCTAGATTTCTTTGAGTCTTCAAGATCAAATACAAGCAAGGCATCAAATACATCTGAAGAAAGCATCACAAGCCTAACTGAGATCAATCTACATCTGGCTGGATAAGTCAAATCTCTGCAAATCAATCAAGAGACACAGATTGTAAGAATCATTGATGTCATGAATAATGCAAGGCAAGCTGAACAAGAAAGAACTCTAGCAATTGATGACAGAATAAAAATCACAGACAATCTACAAGAAAAGGAGTCTAAAATACAAATACTTACAGAGCATCACCATGAGGTAACTAATCAGATTATTCTTAAGAGTCAAGAAGCAAACAGAATGAATGTGGAACTTATTGAAAGAATACAGATTATCGGTGAACTAAGAGAAGAGAATGAAAAACTAACACATGAGTCTAGAATTCTACAACAGCATAATGAAATGATTAAGAGAGGTGAAGAGGGTACAAAAAGGATGGATGAATTCTTGAATGCACAAAGAAGACCCAACACCAACACTGGACTAGGGTACATGGAGCATGGAGAGTCGTCAAATGAAGTTGATCCAAAAGATCCCTACACCAATCCTAGACCAAGAAAGCTGACATGCAATCACTATGGAAAGCAAGGCCACACCTCAAATGTCTGCAGGAGCAAAGAAAAAGGTATTCCTAAATCCACATTTACATTCATTGGACATTGTTATAATTGCAGCAAGAAAGGACATAAAGCACATGAATGTAAATCAAAGGTGAAAGAACCAAAGAAGGAAACCTATATGGACAAGTATTGTCCCACCTGCAAAATGCATGGGCACACATCTCTGGAATGCATGAAAAAAAATTGAAGCATGGAAACCCAAAAATGAAGAAAATGGATATAAATCGAGAAGGGTCGGTAATCCATATGTTTGGGACTACAATACATGGATAAACTGCATAGCATGTGGTAGATATGGTCACATTGCTGCAAACTACATGAGATTATGGACCAAAAGGTCTAGAGACTGGACCAACCCGGGAATGGCATGTTTGCACTTTCATAAGGTTGGACATCTAAAGAAGGACTACAGAGACCGAATAACAGAAACCACCACCTTTGCAAATGGTAACACCATTGAAGACATCAAGAAAATGAGAAAGCAAATGTGAAGGAAAACTCCAACCATTGAGGAAGTTGGACCAAGAAATGCAGTAGGTGACACCTCATCCCATGGATCTGGTGACATCACCACCCCTTCCTAAAGATGAACACGTATGGAACTGCACTACACCAAGTCATATTTTGCATCATTTCCATTATACAAATTGATAGATAGTCAAAATTTGCATGAATAAAGATGCATATTATGTTACTTGTTAAAATTCTGAGAAATCAACCCCGCTAGTATACACATACCGAAAATCATCGGTGAATATAAAGGATGAGTTGTTTACACTTACTGAGAATTGTCGGTCAGCACATAAAATGGTTAAGTTGCTAATGTAACTCGACACCCATCGGTAAGGAAGCAAAGTTATAAAGTTGTTGTGACACAACACCGATCTTCGTCGGTAAAAGAAAAAATCTTAACAGCCATCCCGAGCATCATGTCAACATCGAGAATGTTATTTGAAAGTCTTCCCAATGAACTCCGTCTTCATGACCCGATGATTTGTTGAGCATTTATGACAGACTTAGGTTAAAAGTCTATAAATACTCGACAGGAGCACTTCATTTTGCACACGCGATTTGAGAAGAAAGAGCAGAGAAAAAAGAGATCAGATAGCAGAGTGACCTTGACTCAATCCAACTCACTCCACACATATCACTCACCAACCACACGAATCGAAGTAAGTACCAGAAATATCAAAGAACTCTGTTATCATTTACGAAAAAGCCCTAAATTTGAAATATGATGGTAACCACTTCAAGAACCATTAAATGGAGGAATGATAAGAAGAATGCAGTTAATTTAATCAAGAACAGCACTTGTGTGGAACCCAAGTATAAGATATGCCTAGAGATCGCATCGCAACCCGATGATTCTGGCACATTTTCAAAAATTCCACCTAGGGTTTTGTGGATAGAAGACGTAAGGTCTTATATTCACTGCAAGATCGCTGAAATAGGTGATCTAGAGATAGACAAGCTTACAAGAAGCTGTGTGATGACCAAGGGAACCTGAAAGAAGAACACAAGCATCTGCAAGTGAAGGGGATAACAAATGCCTTATATTTCTTGAGGGTTTTTAAAACCAACTGGATTAGGTTAGTTTTGAGCAGAATGCACAATCATAAATTATGGTTAAATGAACCTAAGCAGATCAGTAAGGATGTGTTACATGTTGTAACTGGTTACCCCATAATCAAAAATCCTAAGGCACACAAGCATCCCTCCAGACCAGAAGTTGAAAAACTCACAAATGCAGTATGGGATAACAGAGGTCTTGTTGGTACTCCTAAATTTGGAACAAATTTGGAGTGACCATGTGAAGTTTTTCAGTTGAGAAAAGTGAATACCCTTAAAAAATTGTGTAAGGCTCAGTTGGAGTGATTGAAAAAGGTGCCCGGATGATTTTCATGAGATACAAATTGGGGAGAGGCTTTAATGCCTTTCATTTGATGTATGCAGCGGGTTCATTTGATGTATGCAGCGGGTCCCAGCTCCTAAATTTGAGTTCTGACATGTTTAGGGAGTAGTCATTTTGAGGGGGTCACTTGATTCTGCATCTTTGCTAATTGTCAATTTGTTGTTCGGAGCCTACTTTGCCTCTGAGTATCTTACACCCTGTTGAGTTTCATAGTTCACCACTTTGGGAATGTTTAGCATGCATATCAGAGAGATTATGTTTTAAACCTCGGGTCATTCTGAATCCGTTTGATAAGTTTTCATACTTCCCAAAGTTGGTTGTTCATGAACTGTCTGCATTTTTGTTCTGCCTAGAAATCTGAATAGCCCAGTTTGACATGTTATAACTTTTGACCAGTTCACCCAATTGGGAAAATTCCTTTTGTATTGTGTTCCAGTGGTCACACACTCCATATGTTCCAGTCTATAGATCTTTATGAAATCAGATGATAAGTTTTCAAGAACCATTCTGACAGTGATTAAATCTGATTTCCTGTGTTTTCAAATTCAGAATTACTAAGTGACCCACTTTGAGCTTTTGAAAGTCTATACCCGGGTGAACATTTTGGATAATTGAAGGTTGACTTGCATTATAGACCTAGCAATGAACTCATATGAAGATTCCCAAGCCTTGACCAATCTGGTTGATCACTTTTCTTTGTCGATTCTGAACCCGATTTCTGCATATTTACTGTGTTAAAATTCAGGAAGTGTTAAAAGTGCTATCTTTGCAGATCGGTATCAGTTCAGAAGTTTCTTTTCAGAGGAAGGCAACTGAGGGGTCATGTTCTACATGTGACATAAAATCAGGCTCCAGAGGTTGAGTTTCTGAGAGATCTTTTTGATGTCCCTATGAATTCATTCTTTAGAGGCAGTTTGTTCAGTTTGCAGTGCGGAAAAGAGTTAAGTTTACGAAATGCCCTACTTTGCCAGTGAATAACTTTTGGCCGGTTGATTCTTTTGACGAATTTATTTTTGCATTGTCTTGCAAAGC
>MU224254.1:6485145-6495455 GCA_018584345.1 Thuja plicata | reverse complement strand
TTATGAGTTCCTTTCAAGGAGAGGACTAAGTTTCATAGATGATTTCAGAGAGCAAAACATTGTGATAAGGATTTGATGCAGATGTATGTATATGAGAGGATAGTTTGTAAGGCACTCTATCTCAGTCGCATGTAGTTTGTAAGGCACTCTACAGTATCTCTGTTAGTTTATCTCTGCTGATTCATGTTTTCATTGACTCTTTTCCCAAGGGATAGGCACTGGTCTAAAGTATACTTTGCAGTTTGTTCCCGATCCAATATCAAAATCATTTCAATTAAAAATACTATTGTTACTAAGAACAGATAAACTGAACTCAGTAAGGACCTATGTCAGCAGGACAGTGTCCATTTTAGTGATTCCTTGGAGAGTGAATCATTAGGTTATCCCTCCTATAAGAAAAGGAAGAAGGATGAAAACCCTTGTATCACTGATTCTTGTTATATTTATAACCATGGTTTGTATGGTTAAATCTTGCATCTGGTTATGCTTAGTCATTTGCAAGGTGATTTATCAGTTGGTTTAACAAAGGTACATAGAAAATCAGTGTCCACATTAATACATACTCTTTAAACAGCAATCATAAGAGGTAAAACCTGCCTAAGTATATATGGAGCTCAAAAACAAAGAAGGACCTTATCCAGTCCTTAGCAATTAGGCTTTTCTTGTTCCTGAATCAGTATTAGAAGGCATGGTGTTCAAGTAGTCATTTCAATCACTGTGATTCATACAAGAAAAATCCCTAACAGGTCTAAAGGTGAACACCATCACCGACGAGGAACTGAGGTTCAGTGCATGTGTAATTGGCTACAAAATATTCCAAGCAAGCAGGCTTAACAGTATTGCATCAACAGCAGTAAGCACAGCTTACAAAATTGTCACAAAGGGAATACAGATGGATCTATGTGAGATCTTGTTGAAGCAACTTGATGAGAATATGACAACAATCAGGTCTGCAAAGACTAACACATGTAAGTTTGGTTCACTCAACATGTAAGTTTGGTTCACTCATCATGTGTATATTCTTTTACTTTCAAGAATACTTTCCTTCAGTAGGCAAAGTGAAGTGGGATACTACCAAACCAGTCACACTACAAATTAGTGAACTTATCAAGTCACTAGGTGACAACTTTGATTCAATAATGACTAGATACTTCCTTGAATTCATGGAAAAGATGATGGAAAGAGTGAGGATCCCTGAGCAATTGATTGAAAAACATAGGGATGAGATATGTTTTATGGTGGATGCAGATTTCACTCACATAAAATCGGTTGTACCAAGGATAGCCTAGTTAGCACCTCTTGACTATGAGATTAACATAGATCAAGAAACCAATGCAATTGATGCATTGATAAATGATCCACTTGACGACAAACAACCAAGGTTTGGCACATATGAAGAGGCCAAGTCCAAGATAAAAATAGGCCTAGTCATCAAGAAAACTGTCAACAAGAAGAACAAAATGGTAAAGAATCTTGATAAGATTATGTCGGTCAATGAGGAGGACAAAGAACAAACGGAGGAAATCAAGGAATAGGGTACCATCGGTACAGAGGAACATGAGCAAGGATCAGATTCTGATGCCACTGAATCTGACACACCTCCACCTCCTACAAAGAAACCAAGAACTACAGCAGCTCAGAGAACAAGAATTCAAATAGTAAAGGCCACTACACCTCTCAAGAAAGGTCAAGTGAGGACCTATAAGAGGAAGCAGCAAACATAAAAACAAATTGTGAAACCAACACCTACAAAAAGGAGGAAAAGAATGGTCAGGACCAAAAATGACATTGAGGATTCCAAAGAGGATGAGCTTGATGTAAGTAAGAAAATTTTTCTCACTAGAACAATTGATGAAATTGCTGAGTCAATTGCTACAACAGGTACAATGACTCATAGGAAAATCAGACGGTGTGACAAACTAGACCCAGAGAACCAACATAAGATACAAGATGCAATAATCAAGGCAATGGTAAAATTCAAATATGTACCAGTAGAATTTATAAGCCAAATACCCAAAGAACTGGGTGATAGAATTTCACAGTAATGGTCATATGCTCTACATACAGAAAAGGAAGCAAGGGACAGGGTACTTTTCACACTCATGCCTCCTAAATCAAAGATGGAAGAAATCAAAGAGATAATGAAAAATCACTCAAGTAAATGTGTAGCAAAGATTAGAGCGTACAAAGTGCTAGAATATAAATTCATAGAGTTGGACAGCATGACCGAGGCCAAATGGAGACAACTCCTAGATCTACCTACAAAGTCAACAAGTTGTGAGAATCAATTACTTCTCACCGAAACACCTCATGTAGAGGAGGAGAAAGATAAGGCAAGTCCTGAGCACATTGCCTTGGATAATGTAGATAATGTTGAGCCAATTGACTTAGTCAAAGTCATGGATGATCTTGACATTCAAGACATCACTCAGTATGATTCAGATAAAGATCCACAGAAAGAAGATGATGTAATTTTTATATCTCTTAAGGATCAAAAAAGAAACAACAAATGGAGACCCAAGAAAACAAGGACATGGATGTTGCTGATGAAATATGGTCGGACACATCAATTATTGACATCACAGGGCTGGACCTTGCCAATCAACTACAAAAAGATGAAGATGTCATGGCTCAACATGATCAAACTGATGATTAGGACACAACACTAGATGCAGCATAGGCTAGGACAAAGAATAACATGCCAGTATTGATGAAGGCAATAAATCTGCTAGAAGGAAATGAAGAGTCTAATGCAGCAGATACTAGCATACCCGAGGACAAGGATGATGCAGAGACAAAAGACACAACAAATGAACCAAAGGATACAACTACATAAAAAGCTGCAACTGATGATTAGAAAGACAAGTCTACTGATCTGAATAAAGAAGAGGATAAACAAGTAGAAGAGGACAAGTTGAAGGAAAAAGGTGAAGAGGCAAAGACAGATGACCAGGAGAATAAAATAGAATAGAAATCTACAAAAACACCCAAGGTTGATGGAGAGACATCTTCACCAAAACGACAGGTGAACCCCAAGCATAAAACACAAGAAGCTTCTTCAACAAATCCTTCACCGAGCACTTTAGAAAAGACAAATGAACTAGCAATGGTAGTTCATACATCTGTTTCTACACAAATCTCAAGGAAGAAGAAGAGCAAGAATAAGAATCCAGTGACTCTGGATGAAATTACTGAGATTCCAGTTTGTGATCCTAGGACATTAGATCCAACTAAATTGAAAAAGTATGCAAGACTTTGTGAAAGGAAAGCCATGCAGGACAAGTTGAGAAAAGCCACGAAAGAAGCAAAGTTACTTGAAGTTGCACGAGGAATACTTCAACAAATTGTATCTGACATAGATGTTGATCAAACATCCCCCATGCTTGATCAATTAGTGGTTCTCACTGATGCAATCACATCTCAGAACATAGATGCTGAGAAGGCTATGGAAGAAATACTTGAACAGAAATATGAGTTCAAGTTAGCTGAAAAGATAAGCCAAGAAGTGGTATTACAAAAGGTAAAGCTTTCTGAACTGGTTAGCACAGTAGACCCAATTATTTCAGAAGCTATAACCTTGATACAGAAATTATGCATGCTAGATCAACTCACAAAAGAGTATACTGAAAAGATAGCACAGATTGATGATGATCTTTAAACACGTGTACAAAGTCTCACAAACAGTGAAGAGGCAATCAAATTGCACAATGAGAAGCTCAAGCAAGCTCGAGAGCTGAGACAAGACATTCAGATTGCCAAAACAAAGTTTAGAGATGAGGTAAATGAGCTTCAAGCTCAACTCTTATTGACACTCTCATTACAGTAGAAACATATAACAGAGGCAAGAGCACTTATAGCCAACCCAAAAATGTATGTCCTAGACAGCATTTATGATATGCATGCCCGAATTGAGCTAGAGCACATGGCACAAGAACTCCTCAAAGAAAAATGGGAGAAAATGCTCAAAGATATCAAGAACACCCACTCCCACATTCTTGACACATTGTAAGTTACACATTTTTGACAACTTATAAGTTGTACATTTTTGTCATGAGTATCAAATTAAGGGGGAAATTATATGTACAGTCAATCAGTAAAAAGGGAAAATGAAAGGAAGAAATGATTTGTACACTCAATCATTTGTAAGAGAAAAGAACGGGGAATGTATAGTATAAAGGCAAGTATACATGTACATATACTTATACTATATTGATGCATACAGTTAGGGGGAGTCATATAATGACAAGGATATATACATGGTGTACATACTAAACACTTTAATATTATGCACATATCAGTTTTTGATACTAATGTCAAAGGGGGAGATTGAAGAAATTATATTTTGTCATTAGTATATGCAAGGAAAAACATGATCTACACCATCGGTTTATACTACACCGACAGAAAGGGCACAGCACTACCCGACGCCAAGGTTACTGATACTGCCAAGTACAAAGCATCCCGACAAACACTGCTCAGTGTTACCCGATGACAAAAAGGACAAGGGAACTTGACGAGTAACCAATAGTGCAACCTGACGAAACCATCAAAGAGTGGAATGCGACAAATGAAGGGACCCCGATAATCAGTTCAATGAAGGAACACCGACAGACTTTCAGTTCACACCAACAATCAAGAACCGACAGTCAGTTACATCCCGCAAAAATTTGATCTGACTTTCCACGTCAGATAAATCACTGAATTTTATATTTAGCTTCTTGATTTGTTTTAAATCCATTATGTGCAGAGAAATCAATGTAATTATTATTGTTTTAATCATTTTAATTGTTTTAAAACATGCAAACTAAAGGATCAAGGTTAAGTTGTATACCTTGGATCAAGAGTTAACATTGTAATGTGTGATTCTAGAATAGGTCAAATAATTGTATAAATAGATGCTCAATCAATGTGAAACATGTTGTTTGATTATGATTGTATACACTGAGATCATCTAAGGATCAGACAAGAGAATTCATGCAATAGCACAGACAAAGATCAAATCAGTTGTCAAGAACAAAACATAGGCTACCGACGAGCAGGAAAAGGTATTAATCAATCATAATAGGTGATATTCATATTTTGTGAGCTTTAAATGATCTGTAATCAGAAATTATAGATTGTATACTATTAGGTCAAACATATTGTACACATTCTAACAAGTGGGGTACACTTAAGAAATCCTTTCAGGGAAGGTGGACTTTACAGTCCTATTGTAAATCTCTTAACCGAGTGCGCACTTCATTAATGTTGTTAAAAGCTCTTAATAGAGTAGATCCTAATAGGTCTCTACATTAATACTCCTAACAGGATAGATCATCAGAAGTGATCAACTGTAAGCCTTTACCGGCTCCCTTCCATTCTACAGATAGTGAAGTTTTGTGGGTGCCATCCCCACCGCAGTTTTTACTTCCTAACAGGAGTTTTCTGCTATATCATATCTTGTGTTATGAGTTTATTATTTTCATGAATTTTTCTATGAATGTTGCATACAATTAATTTTATGAATTAATACTACATGCATAAGAAAGAACATCAAATATGGTCAGTAATATAGTAAATATTGTTTACTAATGATGAAAGGTGAAAAGTGTTAAAAGTTTTGGAGGTACTGATTCACCCCTCCCCTCTCAGTACTACTTACCATTAATCCCAACAGAACCTTGAAATTTTGTAAAGGTTCAAGTTCAATGGTTCAACACTTTACTCCTTGCAAATTTGAATGTTGAACATTTGAACTTTGAACCTAGGCAATATGGACTTCAGAACTCTTGGTTTTGAACATGCACCTTTGAACTTGTTGAGCCTTAAAATTTGAACCAAAAATAGGTACGATAGTTCAAGTTCAATGTCTACTAACCTGAACCTTTGAACCATGATTCTGAACTACTGAACTTTCTGAACCAGTTGAACTTTTTGAACTGGTTTAACATTGTTTCAACTACCACATCTTATAAACATCATCTTCACAAAAGGTTATGAGAGAAATCATTAAGGGAGGGCATAAATTTTAGTTTTGATGGTCATAAATAGGGGAAGAACTTAATTTCAAAAATTTTAATTTGGGGGACTATAAGTGGGCCAACAAGATATACCTCAATGTTGTCTTAGAAAGCTCTGACATAAATAAATATTCTAGTCTTCTTTTATTATTGTTATGTTTCTAATATTTGTAAATCTACACTATTATACACTACCTTATATAATGTAAAACTTCATTTACAATTTCCACTAAGACACCTATTGGTGGTTCCCTTGCACCTCCATTGAGTGCAAGTGCTAGTTGTAAAAGATTTTTTTGTTGATGTACTTCCCTACCAATAAGGGAGGAGAGTAAAAGAATTTTTCCTGTTGAGTTAATGTTTTGAGTGGAGAATAGTTGAACCTTCCCTTGTCCTATTTCTTCCTCTAATTATTCTCATTGGGCCATTACCCATTATGATGAATAGATATGAGCTAAGAAAACACCACAGATAGAGCTAAATAGGTATCAAACGTTCCAATCATACATACCCTACATATGGAAATAAAGATATAGCTAGTGATCTATTCAGTGCTACCTGGAAATGCGTTTACACCCCGAATGGAAAGGTTTTAGAAACGAAATGGTTTTGGTGATGGTTGGCGATGTTTCCAAGCCATCTACAATTGGTCAAAAAAATCAGAAACTATTTCCAAAATGCAGAAACTTTGTTGATCGTTTCCTAATGGTGTTAATCCTCCCTCAGATATCTAGGGATGGCCAAGTCATCAACTGACTATCCTAGAGACAAAATAGCATTTCTAGCGGCATTCAATGTTTTCACAAATTTTTTATTGCTCATATGGACCCTACAACCTCATGCAACCCTAAAAACATTAAATTATATTATAACTTATAAACTTATAATTTTTTAAGACTTAGAAATATTGAACTTTCTCTGCATTTAACATTTTCATCTTTCTACTCTCCGTCACACATCATTTTCTTTGCAGATAAATCAAAAAATTCCTACTGCGATTGTAGAGAAATAAAAAGAATTTTGCAGAGAAACAAAATTTTGTTGAAACTTGCAATCTTTGCGCATTTTGATATATGATATGATAATTTTCACCTTTTTAATGAATTATATCTATGAATGTCTGAAATTAAAATTTAAAGTCTCATTTGATCCATTTGATGTCATCTTGTGTTCCTATTCTATGATGATTCGATTTGATTCATTTGATGTTATGTTCTATGATGATTCGATGAATGACATTGATCATTGATTCAATGATTTTAGTCTTTCTATTATTAAATGTTATTATGTTTCTATGATTAATGTCACAATGTTATGTAATTCTAAAATTCATGAATATATTTGAAATTTCATATTTCCATCCCCACACACACATACATACATGTGTGTGTGTGTGTGTGTGTGTGTGTGTGTGTGTGTGTGTGTGTGTGTGTGTGTGTGTGTGTGTGTGTGTGTGTGTGTGTGTCCCATGTCATCCCCTACTCCAGCAAAAGAAAATATCTCAGAGACATGTTTCCTTGGCCCCCCCATCCTAGGTTCTCAGGGTAACATAGGATATATTCAATAAATTGAGTACTTACTTAATGCTAAAAATTAAAAACACTAAATTATTAGCTCTTACTGCGCTTGTGAAAATCTTAGATGTTATCCTTGAGAGTGCAATGTGTTTTGGACAACCATGGTACTATTTTTTAAATCTCGACCTTATACAAAATCCAATTGAGTGTCTGATATGAATCATAGAAGAGGAGAGTCATTCTATTCAGTATCAATTTTGATATTATTTTATAGACTACATTACTCATCATAATACGTCTCTATTGATCTATCTTCTTACCATGAGCCTTTTTGGTAATTGAGACCAATTTTGTGTTTATAGCTTGTCACACTTTCTTGTTCCTCCTTGATTACTGCAATACTTCTTGTAAATCAAACATGAAAATATCCTAAACTTTGGCATAACACTGTAGCAAATCCATACAACCTAGGGGTTTGTCTTTTGGAATGAGAACACTGTAACCCAATTCAGGTTTGATTGCAATCACCTAAAATTTGAGTTTTCCTCATCACTAAAAACCTTGGTTACCAAGTACACCCTTAAGGTGTCTTGTACCTATACCAAGTATGGGTTTTCACAAGGGTACATATGGGTACACCCTAAGTACGTATCTGGGATTCTAGGTATGCCCAAATACATACCCAGGCATACCCAAAGGAGACAACTGCTAAAAATTAATAAAAATTACATTTTTTTTTACCTTATTTCTCATCCAAAAACCCTAAAAGCATCATTTAGCCTAAGGCAATGTTCATTTTTCTCTCTTTACTCTATCTTTTCTATTATTGGTTTTTCTCACATCTAACACCTTGTGTAGCTTATCATTGTTGTCCCTCAAACCCATTAGGGTCTCCACTCCAAAATCCCCACTATTTAGTGGGATGTCTTGTACATAAATAAATCAATTACAATGAAGTAGAGACCAAAATCAAGAACTTATACAACTAAAATTATCACTATTAAATGTTAATTGATAAAGATAAATATTATCAATTCCTTGATACCATTTAATATTTATTTTATCATACTATCAAATGTAAAAGTGACAGACAAAAATTGTGTGTGTGTGTATATATATATATACATAAATATAAATATGTGTGTGTGTGTGTAAACACACTCTAGATGTTAAGAGGGGGTTGAATTAACGTAAAATAAAACTCCAATAACTAACTTCAATAATCACCAAAACAATATGCAAGTAAAGAACAAAACTAGCAACACAAGAACATCAAGATTTATACGTGGAAAACCCAAACTGGAAAAAATCACGATGAGCACTAGCCCACAAAGATAATTCACTGAAGTATATAATCTGATTGCAAAATATTAGGAGCTCCCTGCTCTAGACAACCAACCAGAGGCTCACTATCAATACAATAATGCGTATAGATAAGAAGGCTCACTGCCTTACAGTACAAATAGGATCTCACTGCTCCAGTCTTGCATACAGAGGCTCACTACCAAAGTAGAAAGATACATCAACAAACTCAAGTACTCAAGACTCAATGTCTTAAATTACATACACCACTTCAAATTAGATAAAGATAGACTCTCCTAATAATGCAGCTAATCAACAAAACCACTATTCACTCTTAGCAGCAAATTGTTATTGTCTTTCCTTCACTGCAACTGCCACTGAACTCTGCTCTATTGATTGTTGAACTCGTTCCCACTTCACTTTCTTCACACCTTACTCTTACATTTTTCCAAAGCACCAATAGTCCTTATAATCATGATTGATCATTGGAGATTACAACAAGGTCATCCAAGGAAAAAGATATTACAAATAGGTTTCATATCGGTCAAGGCAATAGAAAAATGCAAATAAGTCCTATGTCAAAATCATCTGAATCAAGCACCCAAATGGATAAGAGATAAACATTAAATACATAGGTCCCATATAACATGAACTCGTCTTGATAAGAGATAAGCATTAAGTACAAAACCCAGACTTAGATCAAACACTTCAACAATCAATAAATATAGCACCCGGACCTAAATCGGAAAGCATAATCCATCCTTGGAGAAAGGACCAAGAACACGCCACACATTGCTCGATGCCAGATCAAAAATAATTGGAACAACTACAAAGATAATTCAAACATGTAGAAGCAAACTAACAACTTACAAGTTTTAACCAGACCCCCATGTTTTATGGAGAGAACCACACACCACATCAGAAGCCATGTCAACATGCCACATCAAAAGTTGTCATAACATATTTCTAGATCAAAACAACAATTGAAAAGAGTTGCAACCCAAAATGATATAGTCTTTGGAACCCTAAGAATGCATTCCTGATAACTAGAGAATACCACAACTAAGACCAAAACTTGTATCCATCAGTATGAGTAGCAGCACATCTTCAACCCTAATTTTTGGAACAAAAACACTCTGAAAATTACAAATAGCAGCAACTGTAAAACTGTTATCTACACAGCAACACAATACCCCTGCAATAGAACAATAGACATCCAAACAACACATACTTCCATATATAAGAATATAACACCATCATCACATGATCACAGGATGCATATCTATCTTTCATTGCTATGAAACCATACAGGATACATACATGACTTCCACTATTTTGAAACTATACAGTGTAAATACTTGTCTTACATTGCACTGCAATCTTGCACTAAATACATACTTGTCTTCCACTACACTTAAGGTTCAGAATACAAACCCTCATCTCCAAGAATAGAAATCTTCCATACTACAAATCTTGAGCAAACACAAGCTCA
>MU224254.1:6420845-6431007 GCA_018584345.1 Thuja plicata | reverse complement strand
CCCCCCCCCCCCCCCGTCGTACCTCCGTCGTACCAAAATTGAGACCCTTTCTTTCCTGTACCCGAAACTCGTCCCAACGTCCCCTTGTCCCGACATACCCCCGCACCAAGGTTACACTATATTTAATATAATATTATTTTATTTTAAAATAATATTAAATTATTTAACAATGTTAAAATATTTTGACAATTTTGTGGAAATATTACTCATCAAAACAAATTATATTAGGCAAATTTAACGTTAATTTTTTGAATTTTTACCCTTGCCGTCCTTCATCCATCCGAATTTTATTATCACCTAACTCAAATTTGAATTTGAACCTTGTCACTTACTCTATAACAACAAATATCCAAAACAATATAAAATAGTTAATTTTGAGTTTCGGCCAACAAAACTATAAACTGCGATTAACATAGAATGTGGACCTTTGGCCACAGATTTAAAAGTCTTTGATAACAATAAAAATTAACTTTAGACAGCATGATTTGGCAATGCTGATCCTCGGTTTTCTCCTCCACACACTTTGGCAAATACATCTCCATCAGAGGTTTTTCTCCCTAATTAGTTCCTGCCATAAACCACCGAAGTAAATTAGTTTCCTCGTGGTTTTTAGCATTTCATGTTAGTAGTCAGCATTTCATGGTAGTTTTTATTTCTTAAAACTTATTAAATAATTTGTATTTTCCCGAGGCAATTAGTGACAAGGTTAAGGAAAGGTAATGAAAATGGAGATGAAGATGACTTAGTAATAATAAAATAAAACATTTTATATTTGTCTGTATACTGGTGCTCTCCCGCGGCTTTGGCTTTTATTTATATATATTTATGTTCATATATTTATTGATGTGTATCTACATATATTAACACTCGTATTTATATTTATTGATTTGCCTTATCTTTGTTTATTGTTTATGGTGTTTACTGGCATGGTGTCGGGGTCTGTTTATATTCTCGTCTTTTTCGTCTCCTTTCTTGTTTCCAGTCTCGTTCTCTGGATGTTACGCTTCTGTGTCTCTTCCCGTTCTCTGAGATATTGTGTGTCGTCGGTAAAGCTATTTTTTCAAGTTGATAGCGGCTTATATGAGGATTTCTTTAAATATTTATAATGTTAAGTAGTTCAGGTTTGTGCCTCATTTGACATCGGCATATTGAAATCTGTTTCTAAGGATGGTGAAGGGGGTTCAAATTACAAGTTATTGTGGCACATTGATGGGGTATTTATATTGGGTCCGTAACGGGATTTGGCATTTTGCTATAGAAGATTTAATGTTTCACTGGAATGTTTGACTTAAGTGGTAGATTTGATTAAAATAGCAATGCTGTATGAAGGAAAGCTTGGTTTTTTTCACTTATATAGAGGTGGTAGCACATAAAGATGTCTGGCACTCACCTTCTTATTATTTTTAGCTAAATAACATTTAAATGGCCACTTTTTTTCATATAAATAATATCCTATTAGGCATTCTGGAGAATGAGAGTAATAGAGCTCCATCTCACTAACTATATATATTTATTATTTATATATATATATATAACAAAATATATTTTTCATAATGTTAATTTTACTCTTTAAACAACAATGCGGTATTGATCAAACTCAGGCAAAATTAATCAGGACTCTTATATTTACATTATGCATAATGCCGACATTTTGAGATATTTTTCTTGAAGGTGGCTGTTAATCACAGGATTGTTCGAGGTGTTATTTGCTTTCACCTGTTTCTTTTTTCTCAATTTGCGAATTATTTAGATCTGGGTGACTAGCTGGTTAATCTTATTTCTTATCATCTCTGTTTGAGCCCACTGCTGGTTCTCTGAATTTTAAAGATTTATTTTTAAAACTATACAGTTATGTTATTCATGAGCATTGCTTATACTGTCCTGACATTTACACACACACATGTGACATGTGTGTGTGTGTGTGTGTGTGTCCATATGCTGCAGTACGTCTTTCATTCTGTCACACACACACACACATATGTGTGTGTCTGTATGTGTGTCCATATGCTGCAGTACGTCTTTCATTCTGTTAAATGATTATTTCTGGTCATTTCTGCTTTGATCATCAATCATATTTAATGTATATGCTGACTTGTAATGCTCGTAAAATATTTAAGTGGTCTCATATCGTGTGATGAGAGTAATTGACAGTTTTCTGAGGTTTGGTTTTCACTTAAAGCAATCTCTTCAGTTTATGAGGTTAGTAGGTATCTATGGTAGATAGCCATTTTTCTGATCTAGGCTGGATCTTTTGCTACTAACATTTGGGCAAAGTGCAGCAGAGAAGTATACTTAATTTTTTTGCAGGCAGCCTGTGGATGAACCATAATCAGGGAGCAGGGATTGAACTCAATCAAACAAAACAACACCAGTCAAAATTTCTTCTATCATTGTAATTTCTATATGGTCAAATAGAGCTGTGATAACTGATGAAAAAAAGGCCTAATATGGCTATCCTGTCCTGGCTGCATAACATAAGCAGCACTATGTATATATGTAAGAATGTAAAACATTGTTTGTAACCATATTGATATACGGGAATTGAAATAGTGGTTGATCTGGACTATATGTCCCTGGCAATACCAGAGGTTTTTCTTCCCTCCGTTCTTTTCCTCTGGTGCCCGCACTGAACGGAAGGGCAAAAATGTAAAATTTATTTTATATATTAATAAATTTAAAGGCTGAGGCCGTTTACTGAGCAAAAATAATAATAATAAAATAAAACATATTTCTCTCTCATCAGAAGGCAGTCTTTTCTTGCTTTGTTGACAAAATGGCCATGAGATGTTCTTTTTGTATCATAAGAAGGCCCACTATCCCTGCTCGCCTACGGATCCTTGAATATTTGAGGCTCCCAGAGTATTTGGTGAACTTTGAACCTGTATGAACCCACCAATAGTTCACTCGATTCTCCAAAGTGATATTTCTTGCCACTATTTGCTGGGAGCATGGGCAGTCTGACACAGTTCACAACAGGTCTTGGGAGCTCTTTGAAGGCGTTGGCAACAAAAGGCCAGAGGTTCCTAAATTGCCTTGATTTTTTAATGAACCAAGGGTCTCCATGCAATTCACTGTCTTTGTTTGCTTTGTTGACAAAATGGCCATTAAATGTTCTTTTGGCATCATAAGAAGGTTCGCTATCCCTGCTGGGCTTCCAGTCTCCCCTACTCGTGATCCTAAAGTTTTAAGCCCAGAAAAGCCCCATGTAACTATATATTAAGTTTTGGTAGCTATAGCCTGTTCCCTGTTTAATCAATGGAGAAGTTGATCTTAGAAGGGTAGCCAGATATAGATAGCAACCATTTTGGTTCTTTGCAGAGGAAAGGTCACACGCATGATGCTGTATAAAGAGTTTTATGTCTTTCTTGCCAATCTGATTTGTTTCACTTGGGATTGCACGTCTGAAATTTAAATTTGGATTTTGTGAGTGAACTTTAGAATGCTTTACTGGATGAAAAATCCTATGGCTGCTTGATGAATATTGCTCTGATTTGGAGCGGTTTGGAGTCTGGAGGTGAGTCGCAGGTGGTGGTATGTGAAAACCTAGGATGCCAGTTCGGGTTCGAGTACGAAGGACCGGTTCGCTGGTACGGCAAAATTTTGAAAAGGGGCTTGGGTTCGGATTCGTTTTTACAAAAGCATGTAAAAATTATATATACATATATACATATTTATGCAGCCTAGAAGCATGAGTTAAGATTAGCATGTCGCGTAGTATCATAAAAATAACAAAAGCTTTAAAACACCATGAACTTGTAATCATAGCATCACAAATCATGGTCATACCATCATAGCATCATATACTTCAAGTTCGACATCAAAGATTCAAAACATTAAAATGTCAAATGATAAATCATAACATCAAGTTCAAGTATCATTGTTTCAAGTTCAACTAATGGATTAATAATTTATTGATATTCTTCTTCATCATCATCATCATCTTCTCTATGGAGCCTAATAAGACTCGAAGGTTAATTTTTCCCCACTTTTATCGGCACAGTTTCCACCCCAAATTATTAAATGGGGGTTTGGGGTCAAGGGGCAGCGCCCCCGAAAGCTCAACTGACTTTAATTATTTTATAAAGGCATCAAGAGTTATTTTTCAGCGGTATTCAATTGCAAGGGATTGCTGGTTGTAATCGGTTTGATTTACTGGATAATATATCAGACTCTTTGTTTGGTGGACACAGCCCGAGTTTGGGTGAACCACGTTAAAATTGTCTTTTGTTGTTATCATTTATGTGTCTTTCATTCCTGTGTTTAATCTTCATTTGCATACAATTGGTAATTTCTGCATGTAATTCCTAACAGTGGATGTCAAAAATCAATTAAATTTTGCATCAAAACTGAACTGGGCGTCCAAAACTGCCGCAGGCCCACCTTGGTTCGAACTAGGTCCGTCTAAATTTGCCCAGGTCCGCCGGGTCCGACTGGGGGTGGCCTGGTTCGAACCAGCCCCCTTTGGACCGGACCCGGACCACAGACCAGTTTGAACTTGGCCTGGTCCGGGGGACCTTAGGGATGAACTCGACTTCCTAGGTGAAAACCATAAAATTCTGATACTGCAAAAATGTTGCATGCTCCACATCATTTTTTTCATTTTGATTCTCATGCTAGCTAACTATTAAAAAGTAAAAACTTGATTTTCTAATAGTAACTTGGACAAAAAAATGCAACTATTCATTCACAATAAAGTATTAGATGATTTTGATCAGCATCGAATGACCTTAAACCCAGATTTGTAATATTAACACGAAGCACAAATTATTTTTTTGCTGTCTTGTCTCAAAAAAACGACAAGACAACAAAAAAAGAGGCCATGAATAGTTTTCTGTAAAAATTGAAAGTCTTAAACATAAATATCAATCACGTATGAAAAAGAAAATGCACATAATTGCCAAATTAACATCCAAAGGTTTCAGAACATTTACATTTATCTATATTTCTCTGGTTAGCTCTACAGAATGACAATGAGATAGAAAAAAGGGACAACACTTGCAAATTAACTTCCAAATGTTTCAGATACAACACTTTCTCTGTGCTCTCCCATCTAAAATATTCTACAGAATAACCAGAAAAAAAAGAGATGCATTCAGAAATAATTTATACATCCCATTGGCCATAAACGAGCACTCATTGCAGTGGCATGCAAACCAAATTAAAATATTTATGAATAGATCATTTTTATAAATTCTCTACACTCGGATATTCAAGATCAGATATTAAAGATGCCTGCACCTTTGACATTTTGGGTAGCATCAGCTACCAGTTGAGAATGCACAAAAAGGAATCAGCAAAAGATCAATCACCTGTTACAACAGATGGGTCCACAGATCCATTGCCTATATCAAACTCGTGCTGATTGTTCCTTCCATCATCTGCAGACTGCTGCTATGTATACTTGATATACCATTCATATATTATTGTTTCTTTTATTTCCAAGAATTTCTATGTCAAAATAATCAGGTGGTACAACACCATCGAAACCTTCAGCCAAAAACACTCCGTTTTCAGACCGGTAGAGTTTCATTCCATCTACAAAAGAAGTCAAAAATTAATTAAATGCAAAGATTGAACTTGAGTGCAACTTGGATTTAAAGCTGATAGAACATCCAAGTAAACTAGAACCTTTACCATTTAAATACTTTGATACATTCAAATGTACCAAAACTTCACAGTCGCCTCGCATTCCTAATAAATATGAATTCAAATATTAGCAGAAATAGAGAAAAATTCATGATTGAATGCGCTGTAAAAAAAATTTTAAAAAAATGAGATAACTTTCACGCCTATGTATCATTCAGTGTTTAAATGCAGATAAAATGGGAGTTTAAATATATTTCAATATCATATCCAATAAAACCATAATAGCATTATCTGACAAAAGATCATAAGTATCCAACCTAAGGAATTTTCTCATGCAACAGCTCAACGATCAAGGATGAGACTCTCTTAGTCAAACTCTCAAAATTTCAAAACAATACCATATTATTTTTGAAAACTATTTTTTTAAATGTGTGCTAAAAAATAGGTAACAGTTTTTCACTTCCAAATGTCTTCTAGGATTGGCAGTTCAAACTTTTATGGCATTGAAACTTTCTTGCCAACATAAACACATGATATGTTAGTTTTGATCTCTACATCATAGTTACCACGAGATAGGTATGGGAGACGGAGAAGTACTAGAACTAAAATGAAGTTAAAGTTGGATCATCATTTTCTGCTTCTGAGCTCATAACTTTTTGCCTATATCTTGAAAATTTGTGATTCTTATCTGTATTAGACTGGATTTTTTTTAAAAATGTTAATACTAAAAAGCTTAAAATTAAAATAAAGCTAACATAATACATTAATGATATTAATATTTCATAATCATCATCATATAGAAAATATTTATTTTAAATCATAATCACATGGAGATGACAAAGAAACTTGGAGGTAAACCCCATTATTTGTATGGTGGAACTTAGAAATGACTATACTTTCAATCAATTGATAAAAATTCCATGCATGTACACACCTTAAGCCTTACTATTGTTTTGCTCCATATTCTTACCTCTTCGGAAAATAACAAGGAAATTTTCTACCCCAAAAAAAACTTGCAAAAATTTATTAAAAAAAAGATACTTGCAAGTCTATAAGTCTATTTAGTTCTTTTTTTGTCAACCACATATAAGACTTTCAGAAAATCCACTGTAATTTATATCATATTTTTGAAAAAGCTCTATTGGAAGTTTCCTCATTTTCATTGGTTGCTTGTAAGAGATGTATAGGAGGCGCAAAGAAACTTCATCTTAAGTCTCCTAATGCATAGAGATGTCTCTATAAAGGTCTCCGAGACAGTGGTCAGGATACAAGTCTCCTGGCATATATGCTACTAAAATAAGTTAAAAGTCTCCTGGTATCATGAAATAAGTTAATAGCTGTCTAAAATTCATTTGCTACTAGAATCATGATTTTAATTGATATGCTTCATAGCAGGAAACTCTCTGACTATCATGCCCTAATGATGGATTATGGATTTTGATCTGAAACTTTTTTTGGTGATAAAAATTCTACAAAGTCAAATCCAGAATTATTAGCTAACTATCATTGTAGATTCTGTAAATTTCATGATTTTCATTGATACCCTTCATGGGAGGGAACTCTCTGGCTACCACAGTCTAATGATCGATCATGGAGTTTGATATGAAATGCTTTTTAGCGATTTAAAATTCTAGCTAGTCAAATCTAAAAGTATAGACTAACTATCATTAAGGATTATGGAGATATCATGATTTCAACCAATACCCATCATGGGAGTGGACTCTCTGGTTATCATAACCTGATGATGGATCATGGAGTTTGATCTGAAAGGATTAATAAAAATTCTACACAACAGTATTGGCTAACTTTCATTTTCTATTTTTAATGTGGTTTATGTTAACAAAAATGCATGGATCTGTGTGAATTTACTGATTCTGTTAGTTCACTACATTTCTTATGTGAGATATATCCTATAGACATGTACCTAGGACAAAGATCATCCTCACAAGGCAAACTAAAACCCCTTGAAAGCATTTTGATAAGGTAAATAATGTTCCATGTAATATAAATATGTTTTTTACTGTGACACGTCTATTTTGCATGTATAACCAAAAGAGAGTGCACTGTCTCAAGTTCATAAACTACAGTGTACGGCCCTCAATACAAACAGAAAGATATAGCCTTGTAAAGTAACATGAACTTGTTCAAAAAGAATAATAATAAAATGAATATATTGGCCTGATAATATTGGACATACCGTACCATAGCTCAATGGAGTTTTGGAATGGAGGGACAGAGAAGCTATTTTCGTTAAAACTGCTGATTAGTGGTTCAGGATTTAATTTACTTGGGTACATTTGAAGCCTCTAGTTCATTTATGAGATACACAGGCAGAGCCAAAAAATTGATTCCCCGAGGTATAGGTCTCGGTCTAGGGATTTGTCATAATACAGTGAACTTAACCCATTTAGTGCAAGATTGTAAGACTGACAGAAGATGCTATCGCAAGAGGTTAGTAATTCAAACATTGAAGTAAATACATTAAAAGATTTGTAAGAGTTAAAATATATGATTTACACAACATTTTATTGAAAAAATCATTTGGTTAGTATTAGATTTTATATAGATGATATTATATAAGACTATCATTGCTTTGTGAATTATAATTTGGAATTTGGATGTAATTAACACAATAATTATAATTTTATCATTTTAAAAAAGACTGATATTCTATATAGTATTAAGTATTAAATTATTAATAAGTATTCAAGCATGTTTTTCTATTCAGTGGGAAATATTATAGATATTAATATATTGGTCATACTGTCATTCTATATATATTACAGTGGCTGACTATATTGGACTTGTCAAAATGTTGTTATTATAAGTAATAAACTTAGTTACCAATGCACTCCCTGGAGGTCTAGATACGGACGCGGATGCGGAGACAGATGCGCCCAGGAAGCGCATTACAGGGCTGTGGATGTGTTGCAACGCATCCACAGTGCATCCACAGCCCTGTGATGCACTTCCTGGGCGCATGCAGGGGGCATCCAAGCGCATCCAAGTACGTCTGGGCCCCAGAAAAACGCAAAACATCACGTCTGTGAATCTCATGAAGATAACTCACACCCTGTATACATTTTGCTACTTTCTAAGTTTCAAGCCAAACTGCTGAGGATGGGAAATCAGTAACATTCCCATCCAAATCTCCATCAACAAACTGTTACTGCAGCAAACAGATTTACTAATAGTTAATACACCTATCCCTTTCACTGTTACCAGTACCTCCAAGTGTGGACATAATTGATGTAATTTGAAATTGATGCAAACTAATGAGTGCAGACTGTCACTGGTGCTACACTCTATCACTCTTCTATTGATTGCTTAACCAATCTCTAACGCACACACCCAAACCTTGTATTTCTAGAATCAAACATCCAAAGGTTTTCAAATTAAAAAGTTATTCAAACCATTCCTTAATGGTAGATCTGACCCACGGCTGAGAAATTACTTAACTCACATACCCAGTTTATAATGAAACACGTTTCATTGGCAGAGCTATTGCTTGATGCCCACTTATTAGTAGATCTGATGAATGATGATGTAAGGGATCAGAAAGCTTGGAAAAAGTGCCAGAGGAAAAATCCTCTCAACCTTTCCAAATTTCTTCCCAATTTTCATAGTTATTACAAAGGTGGATGTGTGCAAAATAACCACTTAAACATCAAGAAGGACCAGTACATGGATAGCAACCCACATTATAGAACTGAACCTTAAAGTATGATACACAGGCTTTCCCATGCAGCAACTATGATCTAATTTTAAGTTTTAGGATAGCTGCAAATGTGATAGCACTGCCTAGATTGTATATGGTATGTATTTTCCAAATGCAACAATCTATCTTTCTTTTATATTGCGAAAGAGGCTAGGAGAGACATGTCCCATGAAGGGACATGTCTATTCAATATAATTTAATTAATCTTATAATGTTTCATTAATCAATAAATAATTTAGAATAATAGATTTAATATTGAATATTAAATCTCATATGATTAATAATAATCATATATATATTATTATTAATCAACTTATATTATATGTATTCTAAATGATCATACGACTGAAGCTACAAACATTAACACCCTCTTAGCTAGGGAGGATGATCAAACAGAATGTGTAGTGGTCTCCTGTGTCAACACTTATGACCCTCACCATAGATACACAACATCAACACTCCCTCTTAACTAGGGAGGTTAAATCAATCAAATGTCAACACTTCTATGACACTTAACAACATCAATCATATGATGTAAGCAATTAAAGCATCATCCTCATGATGTAATCAATAGAAATATAGTCTCAAGATGTGGATTGCCTCCATTGGCGATTCTATCCAAGAGCTCTCGTGTGGATTGCCTCCATCGGCAATCTATCCACAAGTTCTATCTATTATGATCTGTTTCAGCCATCACAAGATGTCCATCACAATAGAAGGTCAATGGTCTATTTAAGGAACTGAATCCACCATGCAAGAAATCATCTATTGTGATATGTTTCAGCCATCACACGATGTCTATCACAATAGAAGGTCAAGTTATTGTAAGATCGTCACCTTTCAATAACTCTTACAAAT
>MU224254.1:6382949-6420795 GCA_018584345.1 Thuja plicata | reverse complement strand
TGCAGAGGGTGAAAACAAGGGATTTCACCTCGAACTTCTCTCACAAAGAAGAACTCATCGAGCAGATATCAGTCTGTTGATCATCCAAGATTGCTTAAGATAAACTGTCAAACTCCCTTCGAGTCTGATATCAATCTTCTTAGCTCCTTGTCCAAAGTTACCTCTGAAGAGTCAGACTCCCTCTGAAAACAATTTCTTGTGCTTTTGTCCTGAAGGTATGTCAGAGAGAGATTACAAATAGCTTATAAACAAAACTATCTCATACGGAAATACCAAAGATAGAAGCATACAAGATTTTACTAGCCAATATTATAGCATAAATTTCAAGATTTTACTAGCCAATATTATAGCCAATATTATAGCATAGATTTTACAAGATTTTATTATGTGCATTAATAAAACATGGAATCTTATCTTAAGTTTCAAATATTTTTTTTGTAAGGTGAGCCTATATAGGAAATATCAACTCTCATCAAAATTTGAGGTTGTTTGCGGCGAACATGCTGCAAGAGATCATAATGTTGTTCGTGCTAGCCATGTCGAAGACCTTCATGCAGAGCAACAGCCTAGAGTGGATGATCACTATTTTCTCACTCACCACTAAGGATGGTTCAAATGGAAATGTAACATTGGTTATTATTCCCCCCACAATGTAAGCCAATGTTCTTGATATCATGGATTTGATATGATGACATAATGGACTTGATGTCGGTAAGTTATTGATGAATATTATGATTGAATCTGTTAGACTCAAGGTTGAGTTTGTTGTAGACATCATAGTCGTAATGACTATAGGCCAATACTCGAAGCACTTGATGAATATCATTGGTACTTGATATTCGGAATATTATCATAGATTGATGGAATACATGTGTGACTTATGTTTTCTTCATGTTTGATAAGATGATAGATGCAATATCTATGACACTATTGGATAAGGAATCTATTGTGGTTATGTTTTCGAGTCCTACTATAGATGGGAGATCTATAGGTTGATATTTTCCTCAAGTCCAAGAGGGAGTGTTAATGTTTTGGCCTTTACGGCAAAGATCAACGCATTGGACAAAGTGGCAATAATAATAATTAATATTTTGGATATATTATTGATATATTTAATTATGATAAAATCAATTCGATAATAATAATAAATATAAAAGGTTATATTTATTATTAAGGATTGATTTTAATAATTAAATATGGAGCAAATAATATAAAAGAATACATTATTATTATGGACACAAGTCAGCCAACTTGGGAGGCCAAGAGTTTATCTTAATAAGCTCATATATTACAACGGCTTGGAGAAGGTAAGAAGCAACCAAAAACATAACGTTGCCTTCTTCCTTCACCAAGATCTTTGGATGAGCAAATTTATGGAGCAGATTCAAACTTTGCTTTCTACTTGACATTGATTCTTGAGGCAGCGAATTTGACCTTGGATGGATGTGCGATTTGGTCAAGCAACAAGCAACCCTAAAGGACGAATTAGGGCAGAATTAGTGCAGCATTCAAGGGCGAATTGTAGCAGCCCTAGAAGGGCGAACTTGAACAATATTGAACAGATTATTAGGGCAAATTGTTGCAGCCCTAGAAGGATGAATTGAAGTCGTCCTAAGGTGCAAATCTGATAGCACATTAAAGACATTCAAAAGCAGATTGGTGCAGGCATAGGTGCAGATCAAATTCATTTCAAAGTCAGATCTGAATGCTGATTAGGATCAATCAGAATTGGAAGAAACTCCAAGTGAGCTAAATTCAACATCCATAGAAGTCACATTGGAGAACTTGAAGTCTGATTTCCAGGTACTATCTCTCCTTCTTTGTGATTTCATATTTATATCATGTGCTTAGTGTTTGAAAGACTTCTATAGATTGCATATTCCTTGTGATAATTTGAAAACATTAACACATAAATATTGAAAAACTCAAATTGATTTACATTAGCTTATATAATTGATAATTAAAATTTGAATTTTATTTTTGTCTACATGACTATCAAATAATTGAATCCTTGTTATGAATACTTTTTCTATATGAGCTCTCATAAAATGCATCAAATGATGTAATTCATTTATAGCATCATTCTCAATTAATTAACATGATATGAATGAAATCGCCTTAGAATGGGTTAGAAAATAGTTAAATCATGCTAAAACAATAATAAATCTCAATGCCCATTCTTGATAGGTATGTCTTACACCAACATGTGTTTCACCTACTACCTAGTTTCAACAAAGATCAACTATGTTTGAATATATCATCACTAAAATAATTTGTATATCCATGTAACCATCTCTTGGACTAGTGTGTTCCCTACAAGGTTTTGGGCACAATTGCTATGGACCTCCCCATGGAACCCAAACTTGACTATAATAATGTATCTAATTATGTAGCATACTAGGTACTTTAGGCAATGTACACTATCACATTGGAACCAAAAAGTTTACCATAAACTGAAGATGCTAACCTCTCCATTTGTTAAATGCTAAACTTATGTTCCTTTGTCTTAAAAATTTGTGTATTTTTATCTTGTAGCAACTCTCAATTGATAAGGAAGAACAACTATATCATACATTCACATTTCTTAGTAAAATTCTATGCTGATAATACTAGATAGTTGGAAGAAAGATTGTTAAAATGGTGGAATTTTTCTTTTGGATGCAAGCTGATCTTAGCCTATATATACTCATTATAAAATTTATTGTTGTTTCAATTATGTCATGTTAAGGAAATGAATTATTAAATAAGAAATATTCAATTAAGATCCTCTTAAACAAAAGTTGTGAGTCAAGCAAATGTTTAAATATGGTAGTTTTCCTCTTGACAAATTGAATGTTCTTTTATGTGAGTATTAAAGTTTAATATAAATGACCCATGAGAAATCCAACTCAAATTTGCTAACAAATAGAGAAGGAATGAATTGAATTGGCATGTTGTCATGATCAATATGAGATGTGTACCACTTTGTGAGTTTCAAATGTGAAAGAACTGTTGTAAATGTGTCATGGGAACACTTGTAGAATGTTGTAAGCCCATCCCCAGTGTGTGATACTAAGTATCCATATTAGGTAACAAAATCAGTGGATATACATACAATCCAATCCTATGCACCCATGTCAATTGTGTTTGTGTGTTGCAGTTGTGGTTAGCATGAGCATAAACTTAATACGTAAATTGTGTGTGCCAATCTTGTTTTAGGAGGATTTGCTTTTAAACCCTTCGATGTTTCAGGAATACCAGCATTTTACTTACACGGTAGGGCATACCAAAAGCAGGTTTCAGGAATACTAGAGAGCTAAGGCAGTTCACGCACAGGAGAAATACATGAGCATGAGCCTTTCCATCCGGTAAAACCAAGTTTCCTCGACCAATGGGACCAGGGGACAGTGAACATTTTGGGGGTTTTGTCTCCTTTTGTTGTGCGGTGCTCCTTCCTCTTCAGTGGGCTCCGAATCCACCTTTACAGAGAACTGAATTTTTATTTTGGCTGCCTCCAATAGGTAGACATGTATTTAGCTCTATTCTTGGATTGTTTTTTTCCTTTTTCTTGTTAATGTTTGGTAGCTAGATTGGATTCTAGCCTCACATTATTTTAATTAGGAGAACTAAAATAATGAATTAATTAATTTAAATACATTAATTATTTAATTAAGGAGAATTAAATAATATATGTAATTGGAGAATTAAATAATATTATCTATGGATAGATTAATTATTTATTTAATTGGGAGAATTAAATAAATAATCTATTGTGAGATTAATTACTTAATTGGAAAGTTAAATAATTTATTATTTTGCTTAGGAGAATTAAAATAATGAATTAATTATTTAATTGGAGAATTAAATAATAATATATTTAATTGGGAGATTGGATGAAGCAATTATTCAATTCGGAAATTAAATAATATATTGTGAGATTAAATTATTTAATTGGAGAACTAAATAATTTATTATTTAATTAGAGAATTAAATAATATAGAGATTAAATTATTTAAATGGAGAATTAAATAATTTATTTATGGTAGTTATTTTAATTAGAGAATTAAAACAACATGAATTGAATTAATTATGGGTTGGGCCCAATTATGGCGTCAATATAAATGAAAGGTTTTATTGTAATTTCAAGGGCGGCCTTGGATTGTAATTGTTCTACCTCATATATATGAGGATTTGATTATTGTAAATATAATACATAACAGAGGCAATCTAATTCAAGATATGCAAACTATCCCATTCATGAGTCAGTGAATTCTTCAAGCAAGCAATCTGATCTAATCCAAAACAGCGAACACAAGTCTAATCCAAGGCAGTGACTTTATGATCTGAGTATCATATTGGACAGTGAATTCATGGTGGCAACTTCATTATGTGTAGCAGCAAATATATAGAGGACTGAGATACTGAGATCTGGTCTAATTCATCCACATCTGGGCATGCATACAATATATATTCAGACTGCAATATATACACATCTGGGCGGTGCATACACAGCAAATATTAAAGGTAGCATTCATACATTGTGACAGCGAGTTATAATACATCTAACATTTCAGATCTGATTCATATATAGGATTGAACAATGATCATCATTCTGATCTAGGGCAGCAATCTAAGAACAGATCTGAAGTCTACTTCATTGGCAATACTTCCTTGAATGACGATATATTTTGATTTGCTTCGTTGATCTACGATCCTCAACAAATCATCAAACTGTGAGTTGTGTAATTTGATCTTGAAGGGCAATAACAGATAGTCTATGTGATGCTGGGATTTTTTTCCTCCTATTAAGAGGTTTTCCCAAGGCAATTGTGTTGAGTCTCTTGTGTTTTTCATTTGATTTGTTTTAATTTACCATTCTGATTTTTGCTTTAACATCTGATCACATAAAATTAACACTTCCCTCTTTTGGCAATGGAAGTACAGACACCATCATTCGTGCACAATAGACAAGAGATCACTAGCTCTATTGAAACAAATCATTTAGGTCAAGTGAAAATTGCTTCATCAGTCAAAGCAGGGAAATGGGTTTGGGTCAATGCCAAACAATTTCAGGGTATTTAGAAACATAGACTTGCCCATTTAAAATGGGAGCAAGTAAAGAAAAAAAATTTCCTCAGAGAAACTATTTTGGCCCTCCGCAATAAACACTATTCAAACATGACTCCTAAGCACGGGTGAAGCAACATCAGGTTCAAAGCTAGCAAAAGGATTGATGATTCTTCCTTATATAGCCCCACATCGGCACCTCTTACTTGGTCATCTAACCTTTATGTGCAAGAGTTGCTAAATGCCAAGAGGAGGTTGGAGGCTTTGGAAGTCAAAGAACGAGAAAGCGAACACAAAATTCACACATTAACAGTTACAAATCAATTATTAGTGGAAAATAAAAAGGTTTTCAAGGAACAAATGCTATTGTTGCAAGATGCTCTTTTGGCAGGGAAGACGGCATGGTAGGACATGAAAGTTGCATGGCAGATGAAAGACTCAACAATGGAAAACAAAGATGTGTTGAATTCAAAAATTTCTCAGGCTGAAGGGAAAGCTATTGAACAAACAAACAATCAAGGAGTGAAAGAAAGTGAGCAAAGAAGGGTAGAATTGTCAAAGATTGTAGCAGCAACCAACATAGCAAAAGGGCATGGTCGTACAAAGGCAAAGTTGTTATTGCCTCTTTTGGGCCTCATTCTCAAAGAGAATAACAAAGTGGCAGCAAGGAGGTGGCAGCAAACTCTTGTACGTCAAAACAAATAGCAATCAGCTCCTATCCAGGTTTCTCTTAGATAGTTTGTTGGAATTCTAGAGGTTACCCTTGGAGGAGGGGATCAGGGTTAGGACCTATTGCGGAAGATAGAGACATAATTTGTCTCATAGAAACAAATGAACATGAAGGGCGCAAGACACCTTAGTTTGAAGGGTACTTGAAGATGGAAATGGCAAAGGACATGGGGCTATTATGATCTTAGTGAAGGAAAAAGAAGGTCGTTACATTCAGCTAGAGAAGGAAGACTCGAATAAACAATTCATTTGGTTTAAAATCTCAGAAAATGGAAAACTTATTAGGATTGCAGCATGTTATTTTGCTCCGCAAGTTTCAAAACCTACAAAAGTAGGGTGCTTGACCACAAAGATCCCTTTGCAGCGTTAAAAAAGGATAATACAAGTTATTCTCAGCTAGGTGAAGTCCTTTTAGTAGCTGATTTCAATGCTAGGACCACAAAGATCCCTTTGCAGCGTTAAAAAAGGATAATACAAGTTATTCTCAGCTAGGTGAAGTCCTTTTAGTAGCTGATTTCAATGCTAGGACTGCAAGTAAACAAGCTAGCATTCTCTGTTCTAAGGAAAATTGCAATCCTATTTGGCTCACAGAAGAAAGCAACAATCAAAGGACAAGAGTTTCAGAAGACAATAAAGGCTGCAATATTTTTGGGGAGCAGCTTCTTACTCTTTGTGGAGCATTTGATTTAGTCATTTGCAATGGTTTGGTTAGATGAATGAAATCTGGTAATTTTCCTTGCAATACATACAATGATTTTTTTATTTTCTCGTTAAAAATTGTTTTTGGGTTTTATCATTTTTTCCTTAAAAGATTACCATTAGGTTTTATAGTTTTATCCTCAAAAAAATTATTGTAAGGTTACATAATTTTTTCCTCAAAAAACTTATTGTAAGGTTTTATAATTTTTTTCTCGAAAAATTATTTTAAGGTTTTATAATTTTTTCCTCAAAAAATTACTGTAGGTTTTTTTTATTTTTCTCTTTAAAAAAAATGTGGTTTCTTGCAGTCAATTTTTTGGTCATAGTGCTCATCTGCAAAAGTTTTTGCCGCTTTTTTTAACAAAATCATGTCTACTTTTCTCAAGCATTGAAGGGTTTTCCGATTAAAATCATGCTTTCGGTTTCAGAAGTTGAACTTAGTGTCTCTGGCTACAAAGAGGGGCAGTTTTGTTTCCCAACATTAGGTTGGACGAATTTTGATTATCTTGGACATTTTCAAAAGTTCTGCAAATTCAGGGAGGGTCTTAGCAGCAGGCTCATTTTGCTGAGCGTCCTTCTATGCATTTGTGACCAGAAGAGGGCAGCCTTCTATGCATTTGTGGCCAAAAGACCTGCAGATTGCGTCTTTTGTAGGGTAGTTAGAACCATGGTTGAAAATAACACAATTATATCGTGGATATCGCGATATATCGCACTTCATAGTTGCAGAAGATATAATCGCGGTTTATCTCGCTAGCGATATTTTCAATTTTGCACGGCGATATTTTCTGCAAAAAATCGTGATCTTGTGCGCGATTTATGTAAAAAACTCAGCGCTGAAGTTTGTTTCTTCATTCAACGGCGGCAGATATTGTCTTCATTCAGTGGCGGCACTGCAACTATTTCTCTAGCGACGACTTCTTCCAACCTCCCGAGCAGTATGTATAAATTTTATTAGCAGTATATATAAAATATGTTTTAATGTAAATATTTAATGTATTTCGTAATATATTAATATATATTAATATAAATATTGTAAAGGAGAAAAATAATGCTCGTGGAATAAGAGTGTTTTGATACTCAAATCACTTATCACCTTACATTTAATTCTTAGAGTGGAGGGATAGATAAGGTATTCCCTTTTATTCTCAAATGCACAAAGGAAGGATCCAAATTGATCAACCCAAAAAGGATCAATGCATAAATGAATCAATCTATTGGAAATAAGAATAAAGGAGTTCCTAGGTTTCCCTCTTAAAATGTGTTTTGAAATGAATGTAAATGTGTGATAGATTTAGAATGATTAAGGATTTGAATTGAAATGAATGATAGAAAAGTACTACCCTTGAAATATTGCAGATCAAAGAATGCTGTTTTCTGGGGTCTGTACTCAGTTTCTGGAAAATCTAAAGTAGGATCCGGAAAGGAAACGCAGAGACGAACAAAACCCAGAAATCTTGTTCCGTTCCGATGTCGTCTTATGAAAAAGGTCGACCTTGACCCACAAATGTCAACCCTGACCCAATAATGTCGGCCCTGACCTACACAGAGCCGAAAGTGACTTTATTTGCGGATCCCGGAAGTTGGCCGAAAAGGGTATCCAGATCTGGTCTCAAATCTGCTGTTCTGAACCTGTACCTGCAAGAAAAAGAGGTTTGTTTGTTGTGGGGGAGGGGTTTGCCTTAGTCAAACCTCGATTTAGGAATTAACCTTGAAATCAATAATTGAAATAAGAATGCTAGCAAGTAGTAGAATTGAATCTAACAATGAAGCTATGATATTGAATAGATATGTAATTGTAATTCAAATGTAAGCAAGTATGTAAATATGAAAGCATGGACTTCAGAAACCATAAACCTCCATGATTGTATGCTTGGAATCCACCTTGAAGAGATGATGAAAGAGTCTTGAGGATGAACAAAGGATCTTGAAGGAAGATCACACCATCATGATGGCTGATCTAGGGCTTGAATGATAAATCTTGAATGCTTGAACCAAATCCCTTCAAAGGCTTGAAAGCTTGAATCCTTGATCTTCAATGGAGGAATTGAATGCTTGAGAGGAAGACTTGAACACCTTGAGAGCTTGAAAACATGTAGAACAATGGATGCTTGAACAAAATCTTGGTTAGAGCTTTTTTTTGCACTTGGAAGACTTAGGGAAAATGAGAGGAGAAGGCTTCCTTTTATATGAAATTAGGGCACAATCTTCTAAGGAGGCCTACATAGGAGGATTAAATTCTCATTAAAGCCTTTACCCCTAGGAGAGGCCCTATATTAAATATAATTTAAGAATCAACGCTTTGAAACCCGAAACAGCCGACCCGGAAGCGGGAAAAACTTTTTGCAAAGGCCGACCTCCAAAAACTGTGAGACCCCGGGCTCTGAACCCTGGGTCAAGGTCGAGGTCGACCCTGACCTAGGTCAGGATCGAGGTCGACATAGACCTAAAAGGTTGACCCTGACCCTGAAGCCCAGAATCACCAGTCTGCAGTCCAGAATGCAGAAATCAGGCTAAACAGGAGTGGAAAGAGGGACAAAACAGGGGGATGATATGGTAGAGGTCAAAAACGTCCCCTAAGGAGGGCTAAACGCTCTTAACATGGAAGTGCTTCCATTTTAAGACGATACAAATGTATATGTATTTCGTAATATATTTTAGGAATTTCGTAATATATTTTGTATTAATGTAAATGTATTTCCTAATATATTTTAGGAATTTTAGGAATTTACAATTAAATTTAAATATATATTGGTAAAATTGTAATATACAGTTTACTAATAAATTTTAGGAATTTCAATAAAATAAATGTAAATGTACATCGAGATTCCGGATTCGTATGTAAATATACATGTATTTTAGTAAAATTGTTTGTAAAATAAAAATACATTTAATAATACATTTGCTAATATATTTTAGGAATTTTGCAAATTATGGAAATCGTAAATGTATTTTACATATAATTTCCATAATTATATGTAAATGTATTTACTAATTTAGTATTTAATAGATTCATAATTTAGTATTTTAATAGATTTGTAAAATACTAAATTTTATTTAATACAAAATAAATTAATTATCATTATGATTCATTAAATAAATTTTATGTAAATGACAAATGTATTTACTAATTATATGTAAATAAAATACAAATAGATTCATTTAAGATGAAATAAAATACTAATAATGAATAGATTTATCCTCGTATGAGTGTAATTTCAAGAATATTTTAAGAAATTCTATATTTTCAAATGTTCGATAAAAGAGCCGATTTATTGCCGATTTTTTCGCCGAGATTTTGTTGATTCCGAGTTTTTCAAAAAAATTGGGCTGGCCTATTTATCGTTAGGCTAGATACTATTGCAATGAGTTTTTCTTAAAGAGTGATTAAAAAAACTTATTTCAACCAATTGCAATTAACTATTTTTATTTTTCAATTTCTATTTAATTTTTTCTAAAGTATACATGATAAATTTTTAAATAAAAAAATCATAAAAATTATTTTTCTTGAAACTCATTGGCTAATTGGTTTGGGGTCTTATTGCACGGATTTTAAGGAAACACTATGTCCATTATAATTTTCAAGCAGGTTTTTAGGACTCACTACCCGAAATTTATGAAAACTTCTATAATATTAGACAATAATAAACTTACTTTCACCATATTTAAATAAGTTACGTTATTAGTATTTGTTAACTAGTTATAAAACAAACTATATCAACCCATTATAATTAAGTATTTTTTATTTTTGAATTTTCTATTTTTTTAAGTATACATATGAAATTTTTTTTAAATTAAAAATCTTGTATCATTTTAATTTTAATTTTAGCTATTAATTATTATTATTATTATATTATAATTAAAAATATATATTATTACCTACAATATACAAATTTTGTATTAAATAATTATCCTTAGTAAATTTGCTAAAATTATTTTATAGTTTAGAACTTATTATTATTAAATTATTATCCTCTAATAAAATCCATTATACTTAATTAAATTATATTTAATATTATTACTAAATTAATTATTAGGCAAATACTTCGCCACTACAGCTATTGTTGAGTCCGAGATTTTCAACTATGGTTAGAACGATGACCATTAAGGGAGGGTATTAAAATAATGTAATGTTTCACTAATGGTCATCTTAGTTAGTTTAGGTAGTTTCTATTTCTTATTTTTGTTTACATTTTTTTCATTTAGAAACATCGTAATGTAATTGCCTATATAATGTAACTCAGTTTTCATTATTGAATATACAATTACCATTACAATCATGACACGGTGTCTTACCCATTAAAATCATAAACAACTAAAATCCAAACATGAACTTTCAAGTTTAATGTCATATCCCCTGCACTCCAACCCTACAATGTTAATTATTTTTAATAATAAACGTGTGTTTACATTTTAAACACCACAATAATAATATTATTATTAGTTATTTTAATTATAAGCTTTTTAGAGGCCAACCTATATTTTAATTTGACTAATTTATGTTAAGAGCAAACTTAATTTTGAAATATCCTATTCATTATTACTACTGCTACAATGGAGATTGATCGCAGTGAGGTAGGACACAAACCCTACAGTCACACAAGCAATTTCACCCAGAAATTGCAATCATGTTGAATACTGTTTATTTAGTTATTTGTAGGCGTTATTGCTTGGCTTAAAGACCTACCAGGACGGCGTGTGACTAGAGGAAGCTGTTGTCTGGCAATCGTTGAAGCCAGACCATCCTAAATTTTAGATGCAAACCCTAAGGATCATTTTCCTGACTCCAGCAAAGATAGGCTTTTGGTGCAAACACCCAGCTTGTCTCCAAGGACAGAGATAGGGGATACTATCATCACTCCCGCTAGGGTTTGCGATTACAGACCTATGACTAGCACAAAACAGATTCATGCAAACCAGAGTCACAAAAAGATGCCAATTTGAGCTACAAATGGTGGCAAATATACAGAGGCAGAACTCAATGCAATTGCTATCATGTGCTTATACCTGTAGACGTTGAGCATCTGATTGTTCTGTTTCCTCGATCCTGGGGAAATCATCTGTAATTGACTTTTTTTATTCAAGTTACAATTAAGAGGATAGAAATGTTCATCTAAAGAGCAACTGAGATATGATATGATATTTGTTGATTTATATCTGAGTTCGAATCAAATGTTTTATGTTTTTATTTCATTCTTGGGTGAAATAATTCATAGTGGAATACTATAGATCTTAACAGGCAGCCCAAGCGCATTACATTTGAAAATTAAAGACAGGGCCTAATATTAAATTGTGTCAACTTTCAACACTCTTGACTCAAGTGTTAAAACTACTTATTCAAATGTTGGTGCACAAAAAAAACAAAAATCAAATTTCTAAATTATCATATTATGCCATCCATTGGATAAAATTCCACTCTTGCATCAATGAAGTTGCCAGTTTTTAAGTCTTCGGCTATGATGCTCTTTAGATACTCACTCTCAAGCTCGGTTTTCTATAGGCAATAAAATTGGGGTAAATCATTGAGGCCAACATCAACCACTTCATCCTTCAAGGTTGCAGCTACTCCAAGTAGAATTTGGTCCCAATTTTGTTGAAGGGCCCTCCTTGTACCCAAGGAATATATGAGAGAAGGTAAATTGAGATTTGAATGTGGATCAAGTTCTTTATCTTGCTTGAACCTAATCGATTTCATTTCAAATTTTCAATAAATGAATGAAATTGTAAGTAATCCAATTCCTCCCACAAGATGAAAAGTTGGCTGCTTCTTAGAGCAATCTAATTACAAATGATTGCAATTCAAGTGTTTTGCCTCAGCTATTCCACCACCATCTCTATAAGTTTGTTCTTTCCACACATATATCATATAAGGCTTCTAGAGTAGAAAAATCACCTTGCCCAAATAAAACTTATTCCATTATTATCAAAGCCATAAATCCTTTTTTGTTGCTGCCCAAAATCCATTCAATACCTCTCGATCATCATATGGAGACCTCTTCTTGGTGATTTTGTATCATACCACATATGGTTGAAGGCATAGGTACCAAAATGAAAGGTTGTGTTAAGTTCATTCCATATTCCATTTAGTTTTTCTTCTACCAGTGGATAAAGAGAAAGATCTCAAGCATCTATTATTTTCTTAATTCTTTCATGCATAGAATCAATTTCAGCAAAAACTCTCCAAAGCTTGGCTTGTTTAAACCTCAAATTTGAGTGCCCCACAAATGGGTTGAATAAAGTCAACAATAAATTTAACATCGCCCAAAAACAGTCTTTAAGGACTATCCTTCTTCTCTCAGTTATAGCATCTAATGTAGATTGTTTCCAACCTAACAATGCATCAATAAGTATAAAACAAAGCTCCTTTGACAGCAAAAAGATGATCAAGAAGTATATAACAAGAACCAAACCATGTATTAGCAACTTTTAGAAGTTCAATCTTAGCAATTTTGTGATAAATGGCTCAAATCTGGTTATCATTAAATATGAACATCTATATCGTTTTGCTCCTTTCAACAAGATCTGATCTACTGAAACTTGCCAATATTTTTGAGTGCGTTATGCAATACTTTTTCTCTAAGTAGCCGAATCGGGTATGGGGACAAGTACGGGTACGGGGGTACGAAACGCTGGTACAACATAAAAAAATTTAGGTGGTTGGGAACGTTTTGGGTACGTCCATATATATATATATATATATATATATAGAATGTCACATACCAATACATATGCTAAACAAAAGTTAAAACTATTACAAATTTGAAAATATCAAATAGCAAAATATCTCATTAGTTTTGCAGAAACAAATTAGTTTTAACCTTAGGTTTACCATTAAAATTTTAATTTTAAACTAATTTTATTTATCAATTTAAATTTTAAAATAACATATTAATATTTAAAAATTGTAATAGATAAAATATATATAATTAATTAGTTATAATTACTGGTATTACTATTACAATTTTGTAGAAACATCGGAAAGAAAATTATATAAACTAAATAAATTATATTATTATAATAATTAATATTAGGGATTTGATTTAATTTAACATTATACCTTTTAAGTTGAACTTAAGACTTTTGCAGCACAATGTGCGCTTACCTGATTTGTTGCAGGCTTGCAACTCTCGCCGACGATCGTGCACACGATTGCAGCATGGTTGTTTATTTTGTTCACACCTTCGCAGCGTAGAAGACTCTGCTCACACCTTCGACTCTGGTCATGTTGTCGTTGTTGCCGTCACCTATGAGCCGCGTGAACTATAAAGCATTCGCGTGAAATATAAAACTCACGTAAATTATAAAGCCCGCATGAAATATAAAGCATTGAAGTTTTGTTTTTTTTGGTTTTAGAAGTCAAACCCATCGAAATCACTCAAGAATCGATTTGGATTTGTCGCGTAACTGCCAGAATCAACCGGAATCAATTTTATTTTTTCTGAAATGATTCGATGGCAAAAAAATTGAACCTTGTGTGTATCCACAAAGATTCAAGCTAGATTCCAATTCAGGTACGATTCGTACCCGGAGTCTATGGGAAAAATAGACCGATTCGGCTACTTAGCTTTTTCTATGCCATCAAGCATGTTGCTTTACAAACAAGGGCAGCATCTATAACAATTTGGACTGCATGCGATATATGTTAATGTTATAGCTGTGGTCGGAATCCAAGGGTCGACATTAGACTACATAAACGTCTAATTGACCTATCAGCCTTAGACGTTTATATAAGGCGATTTATATATATATATATATATAATTAAATGCTTTGTATTAAATATATTAAATATATATTTGCATTAAGCCGACTAATATGTTTGCCACCTTTCTTGGATAAGTCACGACCCTCCGTAAAGGGGTTCTATCCACATATATATAGGATGTGTGATCTCATTACAAGACACAATCGATATAAAACATCAGCAAATCAATACCAAGAAGATCGAAATCAAGGCGACAATACCATCTAAGGTAGAACGATTTACATAGACGGAAGTATATCCTCAGGCATATGGATTAAAAAGATCAGAACGACATTGTAAAGAGACAAAGTCGCAGTCAGATCGGTATATATTCAGATCATCATATTCAGTAGTTCGATACTTATATATTGTAATCGGTATCATTATTACAGTGGCAGATGGATCTTTGTGAATGGTCTTATAATTTGACCATATTGTAATCATTCATTTCAACAAATATAAGAGATAGTTATTGCTGGGTTTTTCATCTTCAAGTTGGAAGGTTTTCCCACGGTATATGTTGTGTTTATTGGTGTGAGTTGTCTCATATTTGTATTGATGTTAATCTGATCATAAAAACAACACGGTATCAGAGCAGGTTTGAGAGGATCGTGATCAGATTTGCTTGTAGCAGCGAAGTATCTTGTCGTCTCTTATCTTCAAGGAGCAATATCAAAGCATCAAAATGGTGTACGGTCTCAAGGTCAAAGATAGACTTGAAGGTGCTTCAAACTTCACTTTGTGGAAGTCTAGAGTTCTTGTTGCTCTTGAAGAAATTGATCTTCTCTAGTTTGTGGAAAGTGAAAACTTATTTGAGCCAGAAGATCAAGAGGAGAAACTTCAATTTAAGAAGAATGTCATAAAAGCGAAAAAGGTCATGACTGACTCTGTGAAACTTAGTGCCTATCATTTCCAAGATGACAACTGCAAGAGACATGTCCAAAACCTTGGAAGGTTTATATGAGATCAATAACACAAGTAGGGCACTTGCATTGAGGCAACAACTTCATCAAATCAAGATGGCGAAAGGAGAAACAGTCATGTCATTTTTTCATGAAGACTTCAGAATTGAGGGATCAACTAAATGCCATTGGAGATCAAGTTAGAAATAAAGATCTTGTCATGTTAGCATTAAATGGCCTTCCTCAAACTTGGGAACCATTTATCCAAGGTATTAGTGCAAGATCTAAGCTACCTAAGTTTGATCGTCTCAGGGCTGATTGCATTCAAGAAGAATCTAGATTGGCTGCAAGGGGAATTGTCAAAAGTTGTCAAAATGAAGACACACGTGTTCTTGCCACCCAATCTACTAAGATGAAAGGAAGAAATTGGAAGAAAGGCAACTTCAAGAGGAATAGAGATCAAAGGTCAGACTTTGCACCTGATTCAAAGAAGATGAAGAAAGATCTCTCCCGTATTCAGTGCTTTAGATGTGATAAGTTTGGTCGCTATGCAAGAGATTGTTTGACGAGGCCTAAGCAACAAGTGGCAAACATTAATGAAGTCTCAACCCAAAAGGAAGCAGGTGACAACTCTAATGGATTCATCTTCATATCGACTTTATCAAGTAATGTTCCCATGGACAATAACACCTGGTTGATTGATAGTGGAGCCTCTCGACATATCACAGACTATTGTGAACATCTCTTAGATTTGGTGAAAAGGGAGTCTAATCTTTAATTATTGGAGATGATGCACGCTACTCAGTAAAAGGATTTGGTGCCACATCACTCAACCTAGAATCTAAGTGATACTGCAGGAGAAGGAACTAGCGGAGAGGCAGGAACATGAACAGGAACTGCTGAAGACTTCTCAGCGGGAACCCTCCCATCAAGTGCACCTAATGGAAGACGGACACCCAAGTCTTGAGCTTTGAGAGACTGATCCTCAGAATCCACAACTGGAGGGAGAGAGCTGAAATGGCCCTCGTTCCTCATCAAAGACCACATCCCGATTGAAGATGAGACGATTAGTCTCGATGTCAACTAGACGTGGGCTTTGCGATTATCACTGTAGCCGATGGGCATGAGTTTCTGGCTCTTGGCATCTACCTTGGTGCGCTTACCATCAGGGATCTAGACAACAGTAGTGGAGCCTAAAATTTTGAGATGATTGATTCTGGGTTTACAGCCTGACCAGGCCTCTTCCGGAGTCTGCTTCTTGACAGTCATTATGGGAGAGCGGTTGAGAAGATAGACGACAATGTGGACTGCCTCAGCCCAAAATTTATTTGGAACATTCTTGTGGTCAAGCATAGACCGGGCCATTTCGGTAATTGTGTGGTTTCTATGCTTTGAGGGGTGTAGGGTATTGCTAATTGGCGCTTTATGCCATGTTCACAGAAATAGGAGAATGCAAAGGAACCAAATAATCTCCCATTGTCAGTTCTAACTCTAAGAGTAACAATATGTTGACCACTCTTTTTCTACAAATGCTTTGAACTTTTGAAATAAAACAAGCACCTCTAATTTTTTACGAAGGAAATACACCCACATTTTACGACTAAATCATCAACAAAAAGTAAAAAATACCTGGACCTAGTAACAGAAGGAGAAGCCATAGGTAATACCTTAGAAGCTCTCCAGGAGTCGCCACCTGAAAATGGAGTGCGATGTTTCTTCCCAGCCTGACATGCTCCGCAAACGCCAAGGTTCTGAGTCTGAATCTCCGGCAGTGGAATGACAAGATCTTCCCAAACAAGCTGAGAAAGTGCACATTTAAATGCCCATACCGTTGATGCCATAGTGTACTAACAGAAGAGCGATGGCCTTGCTATAGCAAGCTCCTGAGAATCACCAGAGTCAACAAGTTTGTATAGACCATTATCCTCAAGACCCACAGCAACAGTAGACTGAGTCTCTCGATCAATGATATTGCACTGGTGTGAACGAAATGTCACGTCTAGCCGAGGGGAATGTCTCAGAATTTGACTGACTGAGAGAAGGTTGAGTTTCATTCCTGGAACATAGTACACATCAAGGAAAATTAGTTATCTTCCTCTAGACTGTATCTGAATATTGCCTCTGCTAACAATGGTGTACTCTTCCCCTCCTCCAAAAATAACTAAATATGAGAATGGCTGAAAATTTGTGAGCCAATCCCGGCAATGAGTGAAGTGGCGGGAGGCACTTGAATCAATATACCAAGAAAAGGTTTTTACATGATCTACAAGTCTTTTACCTATGAAGGCATAAAAGGTAGACTCACCCTGCTAAGTGTGCTCCGTAGCATGTGCTTGAGGTTGTGAACCAGATTGCTTGGCTTGAGCAGCTAAGTGTTTGCAGCACTCCAACTTCATATGACCAAACTTATGTCAATAGTTGCATTGAATATTTTTCTTCTTCGGGCCTTCTGAAGACTGAGCAGAGGGATTTTGCTGAGAAGATTAAGAGCTGATAGTTGCTTATGGATTTTGCTGAGAAAGCTTGTGTGTTTGAGGATGGGTTGGTACCATTGCCAAATTGTTGTTTCAAGCATTCCTATTGTAAAAGCATTATGCAAAGATCAGAGAACGTTACATCAGAATGAGTAGAAGCAATGTTGAGAGTGTCAACAAAGTGCTCATAGGAAGATGGGAGACTCTTCAGGATGATCACCACCATGTCTTCTTCCATTTTGCGTCCAATGGCTTCCAACTGATCTCGAATGTCCTTGATTTTATTGATATGATCCTGCAAGGACACCTGTTCATCCATCATGATCGAGAAGAGCATGTTCTTCAAGATGAACGCACAGATCTTATCAGAGGTTTCATGCAAGCCTTTGAGATACATCCAAATTTCAGCAACTGATTTGCCAGAGGGAACCTACAAGAGTTGATCATCAGTGACTGAAAGTTTGATGAGCATAACATCTTCTCAATTTTGCTCATCAAATTTATCCTGCTCCTTGCCTTCAAGACATTTAGTCTTGCCCGGAACAACGTTGTCAAGACATCAATATTCAAAGACTATCATCATACGTTGTTTCCAAGTATTGTAGTTTTTGTCGTTGAACTTCTAACTCCCCTCAAGCAAAAGATTAATCAGAGATGTCATTGTACAAGATTGAGATCAAAAAGTGGTTGACCAAATGGTGGCACAAATACCGAGGTAGAAGATATTCAACATGTGAAAAGTGCAAATTGAGCTGGACTGAGGCAAAAAACAAGCACTGATTTTTAGACTAAGCAACTAATTTTTGAGCACGGATCCCAATGCAAAGATTTTGGAAGACCCAAAAAATGAGCAAAGACCCAAAAATCCTCTCGAAAAACCCACCAAGAATTTGCAATTGAAATTTGAATCCAACCAAAAAATAGAGGGTTATGGTAAAAACCCTATTCGATTGAGGATAATATGCAACCTCTGAACAAAAATTGCAGGTGGCCTTTGCAGAAAACCCTTGTCGTGTGTAGCAGAAGCGACCAAAAGAGGGTCGAAATATCAAAACAAGGCACGAAAACCACCTGTTATTAACAAATCGCAACCAAAAGAAGAGGGTACCGTGAGGTTGAAACAATTCTCCCGTCGGCAGAAAAAAAATACCCAGAAAGAAGGGCGCGTCAAGGAGAAATCACGGCCCAACAGCATGAAATGGCTTCTGTATGACGAGAAGATGCAGTGGGCAGGAGAAAACAACCAAAGAAATGGTCGAGTTGGGTGAGAGATTCACCAAAAAACAGCAGTTTTAGAAAAACGAATCACGTTTATGCATGCAAATAATAGTAAACACATAGAAAGTATGTCATTTTGACATATAAAGCCCAGACGTGCGTGCGGAAGGGGTCGACGAGCAAAAAAGCGAGCCACGGGTTGAGAGAAGATGGTGTCGAACAAAGAAAAAAAACGCCAAAAATGAACACACAAGAGATAGATTCCCTTCGTTATGCAAAAAAACAACTAAGAAATGGTCCAGAAAACAACTCGTGGATGAATAAATGGCTTCCAGTCCAATTTGACGGGTTTCAGAAACCCTTGAAGATTTTCTTTCAAAAAAATTTAAAAAACAAAATTATAAATTTTTCGAAAAAAATATTAACCTCGCTTTGATATCATATTACACAGGTAAATGGTAAAATATTTTATAGATTAATGAATGAGCAAGACGCTCAAATATAGATTACAAAGATGATGTTATTAGAAACATTCTAATAACAAGAGAATAAAAGAATATTAGAAACATTCTAATATTTACAAGATACACAATATTGACCATTAAAATAAATAATAAATAAGATATTCAGAGATATTATTCTAAAAATATTAGATTGGTAATCATTGTCATCATTCTATCGATTGCAAGTTATCCACATATCATCCCATAAACATGCAGCTGCCACATCCTCATATGGCTCCCACCATAGAATTCCTTGAAAATCAGTGACCAATGTATGAAAAGTGTGAGCATGCTCATGGGAAGCAGAAATGAAAAAATCTGGCTATTGTCCTATTTAATTTTATTTCCATACAAGTTGGAGGACAGATTGTTAAATATGTTGATTTTCACAGTGCATGGTTATATCAATAATACCTACCTCCCATGATTTTTCTTCATGTGACAGCCCTTCTTGATAAGGGATGACGTGTAATTTTGCAGAAAACAAAGGCACATAGTTTGCAGACAAGGCATGCAGGACACCACAACAGATACAACAAAGATTAAAGGTTGGCTTGCACAAAAATAATTGCCTCAGTAATGGAAGAATAAAGGCACGGGATGGAGGCAAAATTAACATTCATTACTCAAGCAAGGCAGAAAATCCTAATGAATAGAAAATGAATATTGACAAAATACAGAACTATGAAGAAGAGAGTTAAATTCTTACAATGAAGACAAAAAAAATTGTTCTTCTTTTCCTTTGATCTTTCACTGTTCTGTTTATTAAAACTTAACTGAAAGGGGCTGGCAAGCTTCAAGGGTTACAGTAAAAAACTGACAATTTGCTATCATAAGACATAAACTTTGTTGAATCCTATGAGAAAGCTAATATATGAACCAAAAAAAGCAGTAAAGACAATAAAGAATGCATACCACTGATAACACCCTCCTTCTTAAATTGACCTGCCGCAAAGTGGACATGATTCCTAGTCATACGATTGAGGCCCTTCTTTTTAATTGACTCCAAATGTTCCTTGTAAGTCCCATGTATGCAGGCTGCATTTTGTAAAAACAAGAAGCAGCAAAATAAGGACTTGTAGAATGAAAAATAAATATAATAAATGCCAGTATTGTTGATAGTGATGAGATGTTACTCAATTATATACATTTATCATAGATTATAGATATAGTTTTAGTCAAAAAGGAATCATAAGTGCATTCCATAGGGCTTACAGGGCTATACTTAAGATCTCATCTGTAGCAAAAGTGTTACTAGGTTTCTGCATAGTGGTTCCATAAAATGAAAAACATGTCGCAGTACTGATTAGTACTCAATTGTTCTAATCATGTCTTTCTAGTAGAATGTTGCTTTCTACCATATTGTTTTAAACGAGTTTTTATCATAAAATAGATCTCTGATCTGATTCAAAATGGTTAACTCGCAGAAATAGAGCCCAATTATTCATAACCACAACAGCAAATACTGTCAGACTGAATGGACTCATCTGCTCAAATTCTCTATAAGGCAGTCAGTAAAGCTTGAAAGATGATAAGAAACAAGAAATGCATAACATTCAACTTTGGATGAAACAAAATATATTATCTTTATTTTCACCTCTACTTGAAATAAGTGAAATAGAATCATACCTGGAACTTCTTCAGCTGAAAGGACTGGTTTTAACAAGTCCTCTGACTTTATATTCTGAGCCACAAAATATAACACATTTTAAACTAGAAGTTAATAAAGAATATGAAAATGATTAATGTTTCCCTGTGTTAAGATATTGTATTGGCATTAACTTTTAAGTCAAACAGTAATAATAAATTGCTAAACATCAAAACCGTGGTAGAAATAAACCAAAATTTGTAAAGAAAATCCACAATCAAACAAAAAAAGATATACCTGTAGGCTATGGCCTTGATTTGCCCTGATCAGGAGTTGGCCATTTTCATCACGCAATCCAAATCGTTGCTTATTGTCCCTCTCTACTGCCTGTATTAAGAATCCGTTGCAATCATACATATTAAAATATACATAAATCCTAAAACATTTATTATCAGGATGAGTTGAGATGGTTTGGAACAGGGATTTCATGTTACATGTTTAAATTTACAAATGTTGAATGTTAAATTAGGGAATTGTAAACTACAAATCCAATGAAAGTAACCAGGTGCAAGTCCTGGGTGCATTTGTTGGAAGAGATACCCCAGAAATGGCATCTAGACCAAGCTACACCACGCAAGAGGATTTATCAATTTTGAAAAATAAATGTTTAATACATGTCAAACAAAAATGTACAATATTCTACACAAGCACAGTTGATGAATCCATTTCAACTAACAAAACATTTCAGCATGGATACTTTGTATAGAGAGATAAAGAGTCTACTGTATAGAAGTTGTATGGACAAAAAATATGGTACATACTACACATAGCCAAAAAACAGAAATACTGAATAAAAGTTATTGGAATACAAGATGTACTCTATTGCAAAAAGAAAAAAGAAGGTACCTGATCTAATCTCTATGACGATGCAAATTATAATTCTGACATAGCCTAACATCTAACAATGGAATTTTGATGACAAGTCAAAAATAATAAATCAATAAATCCTTGTATTAACAAATTCAAAGACAATGGCCAAACTGCAACACACAATATCATCAAGCATTCTTCAATTTAACTTGAACCATCCAAAATGAGAAAAATACTTTCTCTATGGTTGTGACCATTTTAAACTTTAACTAATTAAAAGAGAGTTTACATAATGCATGTGCTTGATATGAATGTGTATTTACCTCTTTTAAATCATCAACAGAGTGAGCGTGAAGAGGCAGTCCCGCTGAAGTTTTTATAGACAGACTTAACAAATCTTTTACTAAAACATATCCATCACTTCTAACTTTCAATCCCAACTCAGGAGCTTTGTGTCGCAAAATACCAGATCTGCAAACATAACAAAGTATGAGAAAACTCTTCTGGTTATGATAGAATAATCTTAGAAAACTTCATCTCCAAAATCACTGACAAGATCCAGGTAACAGTAATAAGAGGAATTAAAATAGACAGTCATGAACAACAGTCAGATCAATGAATAAACTATGTATGCAAGCATATAAAGTTCAATCAGCATCCTTTAACATCAACTACACACAATAAAGTGAGAAAAGCGAGATCAAAGACCTACAAAATAAGCATGCATCCTCCAACAATAGTTGAGTAGGCTCATTATGTGACTATAATTACATCCAATCATGGTGATGTCTAGGCTCCTATGTAGATAGTAGAACTATTATTTCGTACATATAAGAAAAATATCTTCAATTTTCCTTACATATGTTGGAAATAGATGTATATTATCATGTGTTGTTATTGATGTCAAACATTGTGTTCTATATGTTCTGGATGAACTTGATGATCTTCCCTCAAGCTTTGTGGTCTGAATGATGGAATATGTATGCTGAACCTTCAGTACAGTAGAAGAGAGGAATGGAACAGTGGAAGACAGGTATGTACCTTGTATAGTCTCAGAACAGTGGAAGACAAGTAAGTTACCAGTACGTTTTCAGAACAGTGGAAGACAAGAATGTTTCCTGTGTTCATGTGCAGACAGTGTTCTACAGTGCCCCTGTATTATATTCTTATTTTCGGATGACTGCCTGGTCTGAATGTCTTTTGTAGCACTATGTTGTATTCCAATTGACAGTTTCACAGTAGCAGTTACTTGTCTTTCCGGAGCAGTTCTCTTCTGAAAATTAGGGTTGATGTGCTGCTACTCATTCAAATGCATTCAAGACTTGGTCTTGGTTGTGGCGTTCTCTGGTTATCAAGTATATGTTCCTGGTGTTTCGAAGACTATATTATCCTGAGTTGTCAATCTTTCCAGTTGTTGTTCTCATCCGTGAATTTGGCGTGGCAACTTCTGACATGGCATCTGATGTGGCATGTTGACATGGCTTCCAATGTGGTGTATAGATCTCACCATAGCGTGTGGAAGTCTAGTTACCATTGGCAGTTGGCAGTTTACTTCTACACATTTGATTTATCCTTGGTTAATGTTCTGGTGATTTTGGATCTAGCCTTGGGACATGTGTAGTGTGTTCTTGGTACATCTTTCTCCTAGGATGGATCATGCTTTCAATTTTAGATCTCGGCTATATTTATTGATTGTTGAAATATTTGATTTAGGTCTGGGTCTTATACTTAATGCTTATATCTTATCCGCATGGGTTCCATGCCATATGAGACCTATGTATTCAATATTTATCACTTATCCATTTGGGTCCTTGGTTTGGATGTTGTTGATAATGATCATGTTTTTGCCTTGGTCGACATAGAACTTATTTGTAATATTGATTGATTGTTGAAATATTTGATTTAGGTCTGGGTCTTATACTTAATGCTTATATCTTATCCGCATGGGTTCCATGCTATATGGGACCTATATATTCAATATTTATCACTTATCCATTTGGGTCCTTGGTTCGGATGTTGTTGATAATGATCATGTTTTTACCTTGGCCGACATAGAGCTTATTTGTAATATCCTTTTTGGTTTGTAATGTTCAACAATCAGCAAAGCAGAGTACAGTGACAGTGCCAAAGAAGAAAAGACAGTAATAAGGTTGCTGTTTGTGAAGACAAATTTATGCAAATCAGCTGCATTTGCAGGAGAATACTTTCATATCTACTTTGAAGGAGAATAAGTACTTTGAGACAGTGAATCTTGAGTACTTGAGTTGTTGTAGGAAGTGAGCTTTTGTATGCAAGTTCGGAGCATTGAGCTCCTGTTTGTATTGTAAGGTAGTGTCTTCTTCATTATTCGCATTCATTGTTGTATAGGCAGTGAGCCTCTGATTGGTTTTCCAGAGCAGTGAGCTCTTAATCTTCTGTAATTAGATCATGTACTTCAGTGGATCATCTTTGTGAGCAAGTGCTCACCGTAGTTTTTCCCAATTTGGGTTTTCCACATATAAATCTTGGTGTTCTTGTGTTACTGGTGTTAATGTTTTGAACCAGAATAATATACAGAAAATCAGAAAAACATACAAACAGATAACACGATTATTTACCCTGGGAAAACCTCCTACTCGAGGGAAAAAAAAACCCAGCCACACCCAAAAATAGATTCCTTTATTGTATGCTTCACACAAATACAATTTTCTCGGGCTTATGATGTTGACACTTAACAATCAATCAATAAGTCTAGGTCTCATAGTCAGTTCGATCACACTCAGATCAAGATATTGATGCAATACAAAATATGTGAGATACTCAACACTTCTACACAGTGTCGAAATACACAGAACTTCACACTATTAGAAATTACAATAACAGATAACCACGACACATGTATCTGTAGAGCTGCAAGATACGATCGTTAAAAAACAAATGACTGAACAACAACAGCCTATGCCAATATGTCTCTCTGCTAAATATGATTCAACACATAATACCATCACTGAAGCTCAACCGACTAACGTTACAGAATGTACACCTCCACATACTATGAGACATCTTCATTAAGAGGACCGTCGGTCAACTGGAGAACCGTCGACTTCAAGAAATAAACTGCCACCACAATGAAGGAACTGTCGACTTACATAAATAAGGCTTGACAGCAAGGATGAAGACACTCGCACGTTGCCAAGTCATCAAACATTTGGCGTCAAGGTTGATGCTTCGAGTATGAACAAGGAAGTCTGAATAAATAATTCTCTCGCAGCTATAAAACTTCAACAACTGGTTCAGTTCTTACTTGCACACTATTTCTTGTGGTGGTATCGAAAGTTAATTGTTAGTGTTCACCAACATATAGAGCAAGAAAAGTAACCTCATTCTTGAAGGAGTTTTTCCGAACAAAATTATAAAAGATGGAAATGTTTAGTAATGTTTCAAAGGGCAAAGAAAAATTGCAGCCTGTTAAGCCCAAAAGATCAGAGGCAGAAAATAGCCTCAATAATTCCAATCCAGCAACATGATTATCTAATAAAAAATTTTAAAAAAATCATTAGCTGAAATCTCAAAATGATATGCCTTATTTTATTTATATGTAGAATATTCTCATGACAAGATGTTTTTAAACAAGTTTATTAAGGGGGATTAAATGAAAGTATTTGCTAATTGTAATGAACCTGTAAGTTTCAAAATGGCATGCTGTATCACCCGGGAACCATAACTACAGGAAGTAGGCTGAAAAGAAAATTCCAAATTTGAAAACCAGCCCAAATTAATGAATTTATTTCTAAATCATTTCTTAATTTGAGAGATTATCAAACACAAGGTATAATGCTTTAAAACTCCAAAAAAATGTAATCTGTGGCCAAACAAAGGAGAAAGGGAGACATTGCATTTTAAAATTCCCACAAATACAAACCAGAAATTGTGTTCAATGCATGCCTTGTTATATTTAGGATACTGATGGGCATCAATTTACTTAAAGGCGAAAAAATGTAACACAACAAAAATTAGAAAGCAACATACTAGTTTAAAGGTGGAAGCACTCTGCTACCCAAGCTATAATTCCACTAAGAATACTGCTACAAGGATACATATATAATTGCTGGTAAACAACTACACGTAAATACAAATATATCTGATATGATAAGATTCCTAAATATTGATTTAACTTATATATGAATATCAGATAGTTGGCCTCTAAAGCCAACTATTATTTATAATAATTATGTGGGGGCACAATATATCCATATCGGGAGGCTTGTCGTCAACATCTCTTCAGTACACGAACTTTGGACAAACCCCTCCAGCTCCCAAGTAGCATCTTCTCTAGTATCCCCTTCCCATATGTTTAAATTAAACTTGACTTCTGTATCTCAAGATCTTGAATATGAGACTTCTTTTCTCAAAAGTGGCTGGTAATTTCATTGTAATTGAAACACCATTCAGGGTTTCTTTTGAGACATAATCCAATCAATATATAGAGTCTAATGAATAGGAACCGGCCTATAGGCTGGTTTGCTCTCAACCACAGGGGCCTTTCCAGCTAATCTTTCAATATTTTCTAATCAGCAAAACAATCTTTATTATTAGGGTTATTCTTCTCCTTTGCTCTTCACCACTTTGTGTGATTTCCCATTTTCTTCTCTTATTGTAAACCTCTTCTAAGGTTAGACAATTTCTTATTAAATGCTCTTCAATAAGCAATTGGTGGACAAAGGGAGACCTTATCTATACTCTGATTCGATGTATAATCCCTTTTGAATCAAAATTCCTATTTTTTTCTGATTTCATCTTGTAAGCCTTAAGGATTGGATAAATTTGATCCATTCCTTCCCTACTAGCAGAAAAATCACAAAAAACCATGCTTGGAGGCAGAAAAGACCCTTTCTTTTGTCCTTTTACATGCAGCTTCTCTGTCAGATTTAGCTGCCACATGAATTCCAGATATGCTAATTTTCTCGGAACAAATTTGGGGAGGATAAGTGGAGGAACAAGAGATCCATACACTCTAAATGAAGTATACTCGGTGTAGAAACACCAATCACCCAATTATGATTGATTCCCAACTCAGGGTATCTATCCTTAGGCTCCAATTTTAACCTTTTAGAAGGCATAGAATCTTTAGAACAAAATGGTTGTGAAAATGTGAAGTTGGCATTTGTACAATGCTTATCCCAAATATAAGTCTAGCATTGGACTGGCAGCATATGAATTTCTTTATCTGTCATTGTTATTTGGAGGCATTATCCCATCTTCCTCTGCCTTCAAATAGAAATAAATGACACAACAAGGAATACCATCTAAAATTGATAACCTTGTCACATGGCCATTTACATGAGATGAATAGAGATCTTAGTCTGTGAATCCCCTCATAAAACTTGGCACAATAATAATATGTTTTAATAAAATAATCTTCAAATCTATCAACTGTAATGGGCTCTGCTTCATTCTGAGGAAAAGGCATAGCTTTGTTGTTGTACCCCTTGAGTTGTTTGGGGACAACTACAACTCTAAGGCTGCTCTTGTGATTGTGATATTCTTCCTTGAAGTATTCAAAATTAATAGCCTTATTTGCTGCCCTTTCAAGGTAAAAGCATCTACGATGTTGACCTTGTTAATAGATGCAAGCTCACCTCCATTCTTACCATTAATTGCCCTAACGTTAGGGTCATAGGCCCTTGCAATAGCCCTGATGAAATCCACATCCACAAACAAATTTGGGACAACGAGCTTCCCTAGGTCATAGACCCACACATTGAGACTGGGACATCCCTTCCTCTTCTTTTATATCAGTGCAAAAACAATTTCCACCCACTATATGAAATTCCAGCATCTCTGCATTCTCCATAACTATCCTCAAACCTGCCTAGATGGGTATTTGAATGAACTATTCTTTGTGATAATTCAGGGAGTAAGACAAGCAAGTTTTGATCAAGTGAGTGTTTGGTGGTGGAAGGTTCTTCCTTAGCTTGGCTAGATTGACTCATCTTGAAAATTTTGGGTTCTCTATTTAGGGTTTTTTTTTCTTTAGAACTCGACAACTACTACGCAAATAATTCTCACACAAGCCTATAATGCTAGATAACTGGAAAAATTCAATCAAGAACACAGATTTTATCGCTTACATGCAAATGCAGATGGAACCCTAACTTGTTGCAAAACATGGTTTTTTCGCCCTGAAATTGCTTCCAATTCTCCACTCGATCACAACTAAGAAACCAACAATCTCAAAAATTGCATTTATCAAATAACTATGGTCGAGAAGTGCATTGGAATTTGTTATTTCCACCATTACCATCCACATGCATGATCAAGCTACCGTCGAATAGTCGTTTTTCATGAATTCAACTAGCAGCCGTCGATCCTGATCTTTGTTGGCACATTCAATGGGCGAGATCATTTTGACTATCGCTGACCAAATTTAAAAATGGTTAGTCCAATAAAAGGAACCATATCAGCCAGCTTCAATCTCCTTATCGAACGGCCCCTATGTTGCATAGGTACCCGTGCCCATACCCCTAGGACGCGTAGTGGGTACTGGTACACATACCCAAGTACCGAGTACTCAGTGGGTACTTAGTGGAGACAATCATAGCTAAGGACCTTGATTAAGATTTCTATTTTTTGTTTCAGTTTTTTGTTTGTGTATCAGCTTGTTGTTTATCAAGCTTATTTCAATATGTAATCACTAATCAATTTGAAACTTTGATACGATGAATGTATGACATTTCAATTTGTGTACTTAATCTTCAAAGTTAATGTTTGACAGTAAACTTTACCACTATTCTTGTTTTGACAACTCAATGTCATTATGTTTTCAGATTGTCTATAAAATATTAAAATATATATTTAACAAAATTGACATACCCAAAGTACCCTCGTCTCCTATTTTGAAAAATAATCGTACCCATACCCGTACCTGAAGTACCTGAGTACCCTCGTCTTCGTGCAACCTTGAACAGCCCTAACTAAAAGGGCATTTGGGTCCATGTCATCAAACTAAGCAAATTCTGCAATTCCACAAGGGCATGTTAGGACCCACTGCCTCTAGTTGCAGGGACACAGGAACAATTTATGTCAAATCAACAATGTCATGACCATCGAATAAAAATTATTGATAAAACTAGGGTCAATCACAAGCCCCACTGGTAAAGGACATGTTCCATCTTTTCGTCGTTCTACAAGTTGGGACCCACCACTTCCTATTTGCAAGGGCACGAGGACCGTTAGATCAAAGCGTAACAATTTGCACCGCTAATTTTTTTTAACAATAAGCCTTGCCAAATTCTATGTCCCGCTGCCAAAGGAGACATGGCGCTCTCCTGCAATTACCTTGAGCAAACTCAAACTGACCATCTTAGGTTACGAGCTAGCCGGAGCCGTCTGATTCAAAAGTAATAAACCCAAACCATTTAAAATCTCCATTCATTAATAAACTTAGCAAGTATGTAGGACCTACTAACACATTTCATGTTCTCATGGTTCCACCATGCTAAATAGATCCAACCCTTTATGGCCCGCATCTAACATGTGGTGCAAACAATGGATGAGATCATCTTGACAATTCAAAGATCATATAAGAAGACATTAGTGATCAAATTGGTTGTGTTGTGGTCATGTGCAAGCCCTTTCAACAGTTTTGCAACACCTTTTCTAGCTAGTGAACGTAATCACGAGGCGCTAAAGGCAAGACTATAAATACATTTGGCACAAACATATGAGGGTAATTCCGCCATCCCGTAGAGCTTAATTCATAAAGCATTTTTGCCCTTGCAGACCTTCAAGGAGCAGGGAGAAAAACTTGGCAAGACAAGGAACATCTTAAGGGATTTTATGAGCATGTCGATAATTTATAACATTTAAGTCATTCAGTTTAAAACTTAAGGGCATTTTAAATAAAGTAGTGAGTTAACAGGTAATGCACTAGGGGAAGGGACAACTTACTTTAAGGATGAGACAGGCTTAAGTTGCAACAAAAGTGACTTGAGTATAGGATATAATCGATCAACCACAAAATAGAACATGGAGCAAATTTTAAAGCACAAGGGTTTACACTTATGGAGATATGCAAATTTTGGCCCTAACAAACACGAAAGCTGTGAAAATTGTAAGGGTGGTAACATGGCCTAAAAAGGGCAAAAAGAATGAAAGCCTTATATATTATTACAGCAAGAGAATATTCAGCGTTCATAAAATAGATGGTGGGAGAACTAATAACTTCATATATAAAATATCACTACTACTTTTAGATGTGCCTTATAACTAATCCTTAACAATTGAGCAAAGCATGCAATTTGTTATTGAAATTATTAATACATTACTTTCAAAGTTTGTAGTCAAATTCTAGTCTATATATATCTTGAACAAAGAATACAGAACTAAACTAAATATGTAGAACACAAAAATTTATAAAACTCATCAGTGAATCTTGCTCGGTATTGAATGCAATGGTTTCATGTCAAATAAACTTTGAATGCACTTACCGTAAACAAAAATATGCATTGAGTTAACGGAAAATTCAAATATGTATTAGATTTTTATGTGGCTATGAACCTATTGCACAAGGGAAATTTAAAATTAGGAATTATTTTAAAAAAATTAAAACACTATCATGGGCTATCAACTATTCGGCATCCATCAAAAAATTTAAAGTTAAACAAGGATAACTTATTAATTATGATTTCATTTTAAGGTGAACCTATAGTATTAATTCTTTTATGTTTTCCTTTTTCTAGGCTTGATTTCTACTTTTTGAAAATAATATGGCATCCAAGACTACAGAAAAGAAAGACAACAAGCCTAAGGAGCCTGGCTAGAAAATGGTACAAAAGGTCAAAAAAAGGGAATGGTTATTTGCAACCATTGTTCTAGAAATATGAGAGGAAATATAAATTGTCTAGAATATCACCTTGCAAAGGTTCCTTGACAAGATATTTAGCCATGTGGTAAAGCAACTCTAGAAGTTGAAAATGACATGAGAGCACTTATTTTAGCTTTGAGCAAAATAAATAAATATGCAAATAAAGAGGAAGATAGAGACAATGGGAATCCCACCAGAAAATTCACAATCCTACAGAAACCAACACTGGGGAAATAGGGGGACTCTTCTTCTACTAAACCACAAATATGAGGTTTAGACAATGTAGGCAGCCACAATTCCAATTTTTTTGTTCCTCGTAACACTCCTAGTGCAAAACCTTCATTGGAAGGTACTACATAGAATATAGAATTGCATCATGAGGCAATGTTCTTTGGTACTACAATAATATTCACTTTAATGTTCTTTCAAGTCCTTATTGGAAGGAGCTGGTTACTAAATTGACCATGGCAAGTAAGGGGTTCAAGGCCCCAACCAAATATGAATTGAGGATCCATTATTGGAGGACGAGATCTAAAACATATACAAGCTAGTAGAGGAACAAAAAATGGATTTGAAAAAGCAATGGCTACAAAAATTTATCTAAAGGGTAGAGAGATGCCACATATAAGACACTCATTAAATTTTTAACGGCTTATGAAGGACACGTGGTCTTTTGAAGTCATTTGATTCCTCCAATAAAGTGAAAAATACTACAATCACGAGTTGTTGGATGAAGTGGTGATGGAGGTGAGAGTGGATAATTTTATCTAGATAGTTACAAACAATGCATTTACATATGTGGCAGCTAGTAAACTACTAGAAACGAGGCACCCTTCATTGTTTTAGAACCCTTGTGTCATTCATTGCCATGACCTTCTCCTTGATAGCACCTTGATAGCATATGTTAATTAAGCCAAGTGAAAGATGTATTCGAAGATGCAAGAATATTACTAAACATATCTACAATCACACATGGATCTTGAATCTCATGATAGAGCACACTCGTGGTAAGGAGGTTGTGCGTTTAAGTGTCACAATGCTTTGCCACTAATTTCCTTAGCTTGCAAAATGATGTTTGCAAAGTCCTTACTACAAGATGGCTAAACCAAAGAGGGTCGTGAGGAATATTTTTTATGATACATTTGTCAACACGCTGGATGAGATCATCAAGGCAAGTTTTTATCAAAGTTTTTTTTTTTAAGAATAAATTTACTTAGTTACAAATTGTTTTTGTAATATTTTAATTTCCTAATATAAATTTTTTAATTTCTTATTTACTTTGATTCCCTAATTTACTTTTCATTTTGGTTGGGGTTCCCCAATTGGTGGATGGGATTTGAGTATCTACAGAAGACCATAGATAGGGCCAAAGAAGCAATTCTGCATTCGTATGGGTTGATTAGAACCAAATATGAACAAATATGGCACATTATTAATCAAAGGTGGAACCTAAAACTCCACCAACATATCCATGTTGTTACCTACAATTTGAACCTTAGGTTTTCCTTCTCCCCCTCATTTAGGGCAAACGCGGAGTTTATGTTTAGCCTCAACATGTGTATTGAAATGTTGACCCCTAATGGCAATGTTCAAGCTCTCATACATGATAAACTACAAAGTTATAAGAGGGCAAAGCGAGCATTATTTTCTTCACCTTTATGCATTTGAAGGAGAGACTCTATATCTAAGTAAGAAAAATTTATGTTTTATTTTAGTCTGGAATTTATTTTAAGTTTACTAAAATTCTTAATATCTTACTGAGTTATAAATGTTGCCTTTGCAAATTTGTGGTGGGAAGATTTTGGTGCCACAACACCTAATCTTCCAAAAGCCTGCTATCCACATTCTATCATAGCCTTGTAGTGCTTCTAATTATGAGCAGAACTAGAATACTTTTTAGGCCATTCACACAAAAAATCACAACAAATTGACTCAAAAGCACTTGAATGAACTTATGTTTGTTTGATACAACCTTCAATTGCATGAAACGATGGTATAGGAGCAAGATACACATCATGCGCTTGACCTTGATGACAATGATCCATGGTCAAATTGGGTTGTTGAGGTCAAAAATATAAATCCATTGTTTACTACTAATGAGATCAATGATTTGGATAGAAATAAAGTCGAATGGCAATCAAATGTGGAGGTTTCAAAAGGTGACTTTGGCAAGTCATCAGGGATGGGTTCATCGCATATACAACTTGATCCTATTACTGGGCCTCTTGTTGCAACTCTTGTTGAGAAAACCATACCTATACCATCTACTTCCACAACACCCAAACGGTGGCAGCACACTTTTCCAAGCTTTAGTCGTAAAAGAAATTTATGATTTATATTTTTTGTTGATATTGAAAATGGATGTTTATATGTATTGAAACTTTTAACTCATTTTTCACCCTATGAAGTGTACTGAACTTTAATTTTAATCTATTTATGGAGAAAAGAAGTAATATGGTTTATAATTTCAAATAATGTGCTTGTTTTTAAAGTAAGTTTTTAAAATTAATATATTTTTTGATGTTAGATAAATTTGTCAAGTTATTGCCAAGTTTTTGTCAAGACCAAATATTTTAACAATTTTGAGACTTCTAAGTAATTCTCAAGTCCAAGTTTTTAAAATATAACTAAAACAAAGCGTTATATAAAGAGGCAAAAGGCTAATTCAAGGATACACTGGGACAAGTCCCTTGCCCTAGGAATAGGCATCCCTGTCTCCTAAGCATTTCCGAGATGGCAGGATGTCAATGGGATGTCCCCCTACCGTCCCCCTTGCCCGGGAATTTGTAGGTAACAGGGGACAAGGATTTATATAACATCCCGCCATCTTAGAGACATTATATTATGTCGCCATATATTATATAACAACCCGTCGTCCCATGCCATTCGAGAACACCGAATCGTTGTTGAGACGGCCAAGGGGCCTCTAAGCCCTCTCATGAATAGCTAGACATCCCTTGTGGCTGGGATGTATTGTATGAAATGTCCCCAAATTGGAGCTTACCAATATTTACACATAAATAACAATTCCAACAATGACAAGCTAAAGTGAACTTAAATAGTTATTAATAAATTTGAGAAATAAATGAACATCAATTAGTGCATAAGGAGATAAGCATTATGACTAGCTAACTATCTCATAACCATAACTTAATCTAGTAGGAAACTTGACAGCGCACAAGTAAACTGCCCAGCCCAACTAAGCCCGTGAGCACACAGCATTCACATCATGGCAACTTGCCCCTTATCCCAAAAGCGGCAGGAACATCCAACCGCATCTCCCTAACTTATGCCCTCCAACTCACATTTGATGATTATAGGCTCTCTCTCTCTCTCTCTCTCTCTCTCTCTCTCTCTCTCTCTCTCTCTCTATATATATATATATATATATATATGATCTATTTACTTTAAGAAATATAATTCAAAGAATACTCAGATTAGAAACAAGGCCTACGAATAATGCCGAAGTCTGTTGTTTGCCTTATAGCAATCTGATCTGCTGCTCAATCAGACATATATAACTGTATGAGAAATCCTCTCTTGTTCCTTAATAATTCCTTACGGATGTCCTATTTCAAATGTATTCTTCTCCCTTTTATATCTTTCAATATGAGGGAGACGTCATGCCTCTTCATCGTATCTTTGCCCTTTTGAAAGAGTCACAACCCTTGAGCCTTAATTATATTTTAATTATCTTTAATTCTGGGAAATCACTGCCTTGACGTATCTTCTTATTAAATTTAATGATCATTATTTCCCTTACACAAATATTAGATGATTTTCTTAGTTAAACTAATATACTTTACTCTTTTATAAATGATCCGATTCGCAGTTGCTGCTTGATCGATCTATATCTGCTCTCAATAGGAATAATATTCAGTAATCTCGATCTGATTCCTCATACCAGATTTTACCTTGATGGATCTGTCTTCCAGCATTCTCCCACCGTGTCCTCCTCTATATCCCATCATTACCATTGTAGGAGTGTGACCGTTGGTATCACTGACTCTCTATGAATGGCCGTGCCTTCTTGACCAAATGTATCGCACCTTCTCTGTTTGCCCTGCTGATTAAGAGAATTGCCCAAATTAATTAATCTTAAGTTAAGATCGCTGCTAGTAATGGATCACTTCCTCTTGCATTATCATGATCAATTTCTCTTATCAAATTAATTGCTGCTTATAAAAAACCTTCCCTGCTTGCTCATCATGTCGTCTTAAAGAAAATCGTGAAGTCTTTTCAAGATGATTTTCTCAGAGCATGGTTATTCTTATTATGACGGGGATACGACATTGTAGTTGTTGTGCCATTTTTATATATTGATTTACAGGGTTTTTAATTTTGGACTGCTGCTATCAATCATATATAGCCACAGATTAGCAGATTTTAAGAGATTTTGCTTGTATCGTGTTGTTTGTAAGAGACTTAGCCATTAGAACTACTGCAAACAATTATTCCTGCCACCATACTACTGTTTTGAATGAAGTTTTACATGATTTATGACTGCTGTAACTTCATTTCTGCTTGGATACAACTTGATTTGCACAAATTAATGAGGTCTTCTGCCTACAGTAGAGTTGTACGATCAATTGGAACTCAAGAAAGTTATTGTATTCATCAATTAGAGGTTTTATATTCTTTGGCGATCCAAGAGATTGAGAATATACTCAAGCATTAGAGAGAACACAATTTGCTAACAAATCAATAAGCAGCATAACATGACTTGGTTGAATTCCTTTCCTAATCTAATTCAAGAGTGGAAGGGTAAAACCATGAATCTCTTCACTTGCCTCCCTAAGGTTTGCATTCATTTTGTTGATAAACTAATTAGTCTTGCCTTATATTTGAAGGTTTTGGTTCTATCTCTGCATTTTTTGAAGAATTGTATTAATATGCTATGAATTCTACACTTCATTCTCATTTAATCAATATTGACGAGGAGAAACTATAGGCAATGGAGAGATTGCATCATTACCCATCTTAGTGGGCTTCATTTATTGCCATATTTGTATAATCATGTTCCTCTTTCTGGTACACCTCGTTTGAGTATTGCTTGGAAACCCATTAGGGTTCAAGTCTTAGAAATTATTACTATGCATGTTGATGATGACATCTTGAAGTCTATTGTTGATTTTGAGTGTCCTTGTGCTGTTTGGACTCATATTTGGGAGTTATATGGAAATCTAGATACTCAACCCTTCCCAGACGATCCTATTGTATCTCTTCACTCTTCAACAAAGATATCATATGATTGTGTTCCTTTGGAGTTTTTTGACACTTCAATCGAGGTTACTTCAAAGGTGCCTAATTCTTCTTCAGAGATAGTTGCTCCACCTTCAATCTCATAGACTTCTTCGGAGTCACTAAATTGAGGCTTTCATCATTCTTGACCAGCAAGAACATCATTATCCTTCACATTTGGTTGGAGGAAATAATTCAGCATATTCGGTTTGGAGTTTGTTCTATATCAGTTTCCACATAGTTCCAGTGTTAAAGATAGTGTATCTGCGAGAGAGCTCACCGCTAATGTCTACGTGTTCACCATTCTTCAACGTTGAGGCAATATGACTTGACACTGCATATGTTATGTCTTGGCATCATGGTACATGATCAATGTGTATGCCTGGCTGTCAACCATTCATGTTTTCTGACCATTCATGTTTTCCAATCACCATATATGCATTGAGTTGGTTCAATTATGTTTGTAACAGTGATTAAAGATATGTGGCATCCAAAGATTGTGTCACCACCCGAGTAAGGGGGTGTGACCAGCTGTAGCGTCGGTTTTCACAGCAGTATTTTCATATTCATGCGTGACTCTTCCATATTGAGCATCGGTTCATGTTTTGGTTTTTCATAAGGTGTTTGATATTATTTTCTTATACTTGATGATGATGTTATCGGGAGCAGTGTGCTTGAGTGCATGCTCTTTTTCGGGAGCTGCCTGATTGCCTGTCTGTTGTGAGCAGCTTGACATTATATTCACACAGGTTGATTATTGCAGATATATATGTTTGTTCATTGCAGAGTATATGCACGATCATTGGATGATTGATTGTTGTGGATGTGATTCACATGTTTTGTAAGCAATCTTATCATTGAGAGACTCTGATAATGTTGTTAGTAAAGATTCCAAATTGACTGTGAGTAGACGTCAATTATATGGAAGGAAGTTTCTTGTACTTGTTGGAAGAACTCAATAAAGGAACCATCATTTTTGCAGGCTGGGTTGTTTCCCTCGGTGAGGGTTTTTCCCAGGATAAAGAATCGTGTCATCTATTCGTATGCTTTTCTAATTTTTTGTATATTGCATTTATATTATTCTGGTTCAAAACATTAACATGGTATCAGAGCAAGGTTTAAGGAAATGATCTGAATCAGAATAGGAATATTGGGAATTTAAGGAATGCAAGATTTGAGAAAACCGTGGAAAGTTTTTGTTCTTGATGGTTGGGAAATAGAGTGATCTTGAGGCTTAGCTAGGACAGTGGAAGTGAGTGATAGAGACATCAATTTTACCCAGGGACCAAAGAGAAATTGCAGAGATGGAATTTTTATCATTGCTGGCAAAAACAGAAAATTCTTTTGGATGTGCTGTAATGCCCACCCTAGTATCTACATATTTTGGATTGATAGGATTATTACTTTGATACTTTGGATTATATGTTTGGACTATGTTGTTTCATGATGGGACATTTGATTTCATATTTATTGGTTAATACAGTTTATTATGAGATATTAAATAATTTGAAATAAAATGATGAACTAATTGTGAAATGTTCATATCTGACTTATATATTTATATGGATCTAACCCTGCTAACCCCATTATGTTTTGATGTATACACTGGTTGATGTGAGTGTAGGATGAGGAGAGGCAGTCGTAGTTACTCCTACGAGAGATCCACACGATGTCGCACTCTCCCTCCTTGTTTGTCATTGTTTGTTTATATATGTGTATGCATGTCAGTTGGTGATGCAGGATGCAGGTACCAGGCATCGACTCCACCTGGCTACACAGGTCTGAGCATGCCTTCAAAATCCTCGTACTATTGTTGTGTGGAGATCTTACCAAGCTACTCTCAAGGCTACCCTTGGACTTTGATTTCTGTTAGGAGGTTACCCTAGTTGGGGAATGTGAATACAGTTTTATGATGTTGTCTTATGGGTTATGTTTTGATGTTGTCTTGTGATTTATGATGTTGGTTTGATTTTGGTATGAAGTGTATAT
>MU224254.1:6350985-6373332 GCA_018584345.1 Thuja plicata | reverse complement strand
TCTGAGTACACAGGAGAGTTTCCTAAACCTCTGAAATAAAGCATTTGAAGTATTGCAATTCTTTTGTCATGTTTTGGGTAGGGGACTAGGTACCCTAGGTGAGTGGCTCACCATAGGTGTCGGGACCCAAAGTGGTTGCCAAGGGATCCTATGGGTGAGTTTGTAATCAAGTGATAACCTTAAAATTAACTTGGGAGGGGGGATTCAAAAGATAATGAAAGACACATGATAATGCCCACATAGTCCTGTTGGAGTACCAGGACCATGGATAACTGCCAGGATGGATCCCAATTCATAAAGGGGGGACCGGGGTTACATGGTTGCCAAGAAGCATCCCAATAAACAGGATATGTGATGACACTCACTTAGAGGGTATGCTAGAAACCTAACCCTTGTGTATAGTTAAGTGATATTTTGTTATGTCTAGTATTTGTTTAAGTTATTGTCTTGTGAAGCCTTAGATTGCTTAGGGCCTTGTGAGTATCTTGGTTCTATCTCCTAGCACGGGGGGTGGAACTTCACTAGTTTCACATGGTTGGGTGGCAAATTTCTTTCGAGGTGTTGTTCGTGGTTCGTGACCTAGATGCTTCAATTTTCATGCAGTGATAAAGATCTTTCTATTTTGTATCGTGTATTATTGAAAAGGAGGATGTAAAGATATGTTTGTAAAGCCTTCGGGCCATTCATGTACTTATTATTGTAATTGGATTCATTACCAGAAATTGTATTGGAAAAAGAAAAGCAATGTAATCAGGGTAGGATAGTTCTAAAGGTTTATTTCAAAGGATATTATTTGAAAGTTCAAAGTTGTAATGAAAAGTGTAAAGTTGAATTATCTTCTTTATCTCTCCTATGTTGAAAAGAAAAGAAATGCTTCTTATGTAAAAATTTATATGTAAGTTGTAAAAGGGTAGTTATCCAATGCGTAGGAAAGAGAAATGAAAACAATTTAGGGAGTAAGGGATGTAGTTATAATTGAAATGTCACTTTCTTACCCTCTCTCTTAAATTTGGAAATGTACAAGTAAAAGTAAAGAAATGGAATTCAATTTGAATAGTAACGCAAATATGTTGGTAAATGATTTCATTAAGGGAACCTTAAGGAATGTACTTGTGAATGTAATAAATGATGTGATGTTAGAAAAAAAAAATTTGTTAGTTGAAATTTTAGGTCAAAAGACCTGACTCCTTATGGTTTCCCTGGCAGGGACATTACATGTGCCATATTGAGGCGTGAGCTTCTTGGACAAATCCAAGGCAAAAGGAATTATTTGTGAGACTCTTAGGATGATCAAAGAGTCCCAACAATTCAAGATTCTTTGCGTGTTGAGATCTATCTTGAGAAAGATTAGACAATAAAAAGATAAAGTTTTTTTATTGCACCTTTGAATATTGTTTATGAATTTTTTTTTAAGTTAATTCATGCTATAAATTTGAGAATACTGAATCATGTATATCTTTAGCATTGATCTGCATATTTCTCTCTAGATTAGTTTGATTCTTTGAACTACTACATATCTCTCCTAAAATGCTTCCAGGACGGGTCGAGAAGCAATGGGATGATGAGAGATTATATGCAAAGTCATGCGGGCTGTAAAAATGTAGATGGAGTTGCTGCTTGCAGCCATAGGACTGAATTTATGTCACAAAACTTCATTATAGAGGAAGATCCTATGCAGGTTGTCATTGTGATTAGTTTCTTCGAAGAGGAAGAAATGAGATTCAAAGGGAGCTTGTGTGGCAGAGGAAGAGTGTCAAATTCTTTTGCGGAGGATCAACAAGCTCATGTAGCAACATGTCTGCTAAAGCTTCTTGTTTGGTCAACATTGGAATCAGATCTATTCTGCGATGATAATCAATGCAGTATGCTGCCTCGGCTAAGAGGAGTCTCCCTTCAGAGGGAGTTTGTCTATTCATCACAAGCAACCTTGGACGAGGAGGTTAGAAGGTTGATATCAGATTCAAAGGGAGTCTAATTTAGGAAGCTAGAAGGTTAATATTTGTCTCAAAGAGAGTCTTACCATCATGAAGCCTTATTAATGAGTTCTTCTCCGTGAGGGAGAAGTTCGAAGTGCAATCCCTTATTAATGAGTTCATCTCTCTGAGAGAAGTTCGAGGTGAAATCCCTTGTTAATGAGGATCAACAAGCTCGTGTAGCAACATGTCTGCTAAGGCTTCTTGTTTGGTCAACATTGGAAACAGATCTATTCTGCGATGATAATCAATGCAGTATGCTGCCCCGACTGAGAGGGAGTTTGTCTATTCATCACAAGCAACCTTGGACGAGGAGGTCAGAAGGTTGATATCGGATTCAAAAAGAGTCTAATTTAGGAAGCTAGAAGGCTAATATCTGTCTCAAAGAGAGTCTTATCATCATGAAGGCTTGTTAATGAGTTCTTCTCCGTGAGGGAGAAGTTCGAAGTGCAATCCCTTGTTAATAAGTTCTTCTCTGCGAGAGAAGTTCGAGGTGAAATCCCTTGTTAATGAGTTTTCTCTGCGAGAGAAGTTCGAGGTGAAATCCCTTGTACCACCCTTTGCGAGTGGGTATGGTGGAACCACCCTCTGTGAGTAGGCAAGGTGGTAATGCATTCTTCTCTGGGAGAAGTTTGAGGTTAAAGCCCTTGTTCCACCCTCTAGGAGTAGCTAAGGTGGATCCACCCTCTGGGAGTAGCCATGGTGGAAGTCATGTGTGCGACTGCGTGACTTTACTTGTTGTTTCTTTATTTCACCCTCTAGGAGTAGCTATGGTGAATATTGTTATGTTGAGATAACAATTTTATATTGAGAAATCTGTGATGAGATTTTGTTATTGACATTTTTTTTTGTTGCAGCTCCATTGTGTTTGTCAGGATGAGACACACTATGACATATATGATCTCTCCCTTGCTAAGAGGGAGTGTTAAAGATAGTGTAGCTGCGAGGGAGCTCACCATTGATGTCTACGTGTTCACCATTCTTCACCGTTAAGGCAATATGACTTGACACTGCATATGTTATGTCTTGGCATCCTGGTTTTATCTTGGCTGGTGTTCATGATCAATGTGTATGTCTAGTTGTCAATCATTCTTGTTTTCTAATCATCGTCTATGCATTGAGTTGGTTCAATTATGTTTGTAACGGTGATTAAAGATATATGGCATCAAAAGATTGTGTAACGACACTTTGTTATTATTGTCGTCAGTTCATGTTGAGACTATGAAGGCATGAGAGTCACCGCCCAAGGGGGTGTGACCAGTCGTAGCGTCGTTATTCACGGCGGTCTTTTCATATTCATGCGTGACTCTTCCATATTGAGCATCAGTTCATGTTTTGGTTTTTCTCAAGGCGTTCGATATTATTTTCTTATACTTGATGATGATGTTATCGGGAGCAGTGCGCTTGAGTGCATGCTCTTTTTCAAGAGTTGCCTAATTGCCTGTCTGTTGTGAGCAGCTTGACATTATATTCACACTGGTTTATTATTGCAGATATATATTTTTTGTTCATTGCAGAGTATATGCCCGATCATTGGATGATCAATTGTTGTGGATGTGATTCACATGTTTTGTAAGCAATCTTATCATTGACAGATTCTAATAATGTTGTTAGTAAAGATTCCAAATTGACTGTGTAGACGTCAATTATATGGAAGGAAGTTTCTTGTAGCTGTTTGAAGAACTCAATAAAGGAACCATCATTTTCGTGGGCTGGGTTGTTTCCCTCGGTGAGGAGGGTTTTTCCCAGGATAAAGAATTGTGTCATCTATTCGTATGCTTTTCTGATTTTTTGTATATTGCATTTATATTATTTTGGTTCAAAACATTAACATCCAGTTTGTCACTTTCTTGTTTGTTTGGACAAGTATCTGCATGAATTGTGGCATCAACATCTTTCGTGGACAAGGAGACGAAAGAGCAATTTTTAGAGACGTCATCTTCATTCTTCATGCTTCCATCTTTCATTGCATATCCAGATTTGTAAGCAATGGATCAGTTTTTGTCTTCAAACATTTACCATTCTTGCAGGAGATTATTTAGTATGGGGGAGCTATATAGTCTCTTTGTTTCCCTCCTATGGGGGAGCTATTGATTGGATTCTTGTGATGGATGTAGTTCTTAGGGGGTATTGATGTGAGACCTCCATTAATCACTTCACCTTTTGCATACCTCATTTTTGGATAGGAGATTTGTCCCGTGAGGTTTTCTCCTTTTCTCCATTTGTGAGAGATTAGTTGCATGATTAGTTTTGCACGGCTACCTAACATGGCCTGGTAGCCAAGACCTGTTGATGTGATTTTTATACCCTTACAACATTTAGGATGGAACACTCAATGTTTCAGGATGAAACACCGAATATTGAATCTTCTCTTGAATAAAGACACTCCTTATGCTAAAGATTGCAATGAAATATCATAAAGGTGACTCCAAGGTTCCTTCCTAATGGTGGATACTCACTCGGTGATATAATGTGATTTGTTGGTTATCACAAAGGGGATTACGATTGTTCACTAGGAGTTTGTCAACTCAAATAATATGGCTTCACAATGTGCAATGAAAATATAGTCCAACTTCCAACTTATGACATGAAATGCTATGAATGTAAACTTACGATTTTAAGCTACTTACTTCTACGCAAGGATGCAAGAAATAGTAAATATCCTTGGACTCTACTAGATGCAGTCTTGTCATCAGCTCCACTCACCTAGTGCAATCTTCTACGGTGTGTTCAAATGATGTTCAAATCAATACCATTTCCTTAATCCCATCTATGGATACAAATCAAAGAGCAAGTAAGGATTGAAGTTAAGTTCATGATAATGTCATTTGACCGCGCAAGGCAAGGCTTACAATCAGTAAGTAGCTAGCGGTTTGGTCTATGATCGAACCAAGCAAGGATGCATTCACAATTACTGTTATCCTACTAAACTACTTAAAGCAAATTATAACTAAATACTTGAAATCGAATCTATTCTAAGTCAGGAATGTAGGTTACTATGCAATACTCCAAATAAGATCACAATTATTCACCATGCAAAACACAACAATGAATAGTAGAGCAAATTTGGTAATATATGAGCAACAATTCTCTAACAATCTCTCTTTTACAAATGAGAGGAGTGGGGTTTATGTAGGAGCCCCAATTACAATGAACGACCAAGATTAAAACAAAATCAACGACCCATATTAATCCATAGAAAACCCTAATTAGGGCAGCCACAAATAGCCAATGAGAATGAAGCACCACAAAATAAGCCAATGAGAAAATTCAATGGCTTTAGGACCAATAAGTAGAAGGGAAGCCACTTAGTCATCGTACAACTCATCATCCAATAGATGCACTCCCTTTTCCCTCTCCCTTTTAGCAAATTCAATGGACTTAACCAAAATCGTACTAAGTTCATCCATGGCAATATTGGGAAGGCTGCTATGTTGTAATCCAATGACCTCTACTTTCTCCATGCATGTATCCAATATGCTACCCCAATCTGAAGTGTGCCTCTGCAGATCACTTATGGAAATCATAAGTGAGAGAAATCCATTCAATTGGCTCTTCTCAAGAGAGTCTATGTCTCTGAAGTAGACCGATTCCATCTTTTCTTTCAACTCATCCAAATCTAACTCACTGGAAGCATCAATGTCAAGACCAAGTAATTCCTTGATTGCAACAAGGACTTTTGAATGTATCTCAAGGAAAGGACTCTCAACAACAAGACAATCAGCCTGTGCATGCTCATATGTAGACTTACTCATGGACAATGAAAGATACCAATGACCAAAGTCATATGCACTTTCCTCTATCAATTACTCCTCCTTGAAGCAGGACTGATGGACGGACACTCCTCAATGCCTTAATATAAGGAATCATCTTTTCTTCAATGGGCTGAAATTCCTTCCATGTCTCCTCCAATCCTTGGGCCTTATTCATCAACATTGTGGTCTTCTCACACACTTGAATCATCCTAGTAAGGAAAGCCTCTGCCTACTTCCTAATATCACTCGCCCATTCCTTTACCTCCTGATAGGTGTTCTTCATCACATCATTAGTATCTTGAGAAGCGGGGACATATGGAACAAGTGCAGCATTCTCATGTAATGATGGATTCATGTGTTTGTTTATGTATTCCTTCAACGTCATATTTTCCAATTTTAGCTCTTCCTTCTTTTTTAGCTTATCCATCCTTTCTTCAATTGCATCTGCAGTACCTTTCAATTCCTGAAATTCTTGCCTGCAACGTCATACTTTCCAATTTTGGCTGATCCTTCTTCTTTTTTAGCTTATCCATCCTTTCCTCAATTGCATCGATAGTACCTCTCAATTCCTGAAATTCTTGCTTCTTAGTAGTTTGCCCAATGTCGAACAAGGTGATATGGTAGTCATTTGGAGCAATCTCTTCTCTAGTCTTGTCGCCAACTGGGACAGCCATGTGCAAGGTGCGAGATCCTAATGCATCTCTGATGATCTTATGAATTTTCTTTGCTTGTTTAGGTTCTTTCACCTTGTTGTTTAGGAATGTATCAATGTCATCCATAGGGAGTACTTCCTCCACTCTTCTTCTTTTATTCATGCTCTCCTTCAACCAATCAGGAACTATGGACAAATCCATACCATCATCAAATTGTTCATCCTCATTAAGTCCCTTTAACGCTGAAATGATCTCATCATCCATCTCCTGAGTGTTGAAACTATGTTGTCTCGTATCATCTCCCAAATCAACTACCAATTGAACAGTAGGAGATGTTGGCAATATTTCTACTGTCAGTTGCGTTGACTGTGTGGATGAAGCTACCTCCTGACTCTCCTGAGGTAGAATCTTTGTATCTCCACCCTGCTTCGAATCATGATCCATATTTTGTGCTTCTACTTCCTTTATTGATGAAGAATTGGCAATGGGAGTAGGTGTGGTAGACCTATGCCTTTTGCTTCCAGATTCCTTACTAGTAGTCCCCTCACTTGCTCCTTGTGATGCCTCTACCACATTGTCCTTTCTCTTTGAACTTTGTCCTTCGTCCTCGATGTGTAATCCTGAAGTGTTGATGGTTCTTTCATCTCGTTTTGAGGAAGACTCTTCACTCAACATCCTTACATGAGTGAAGGTAACACCTTGTTTTAATTTATTTATCCATTTATCAACCCATGCTCTTGATTTGTCCATCACTTCCCTCATCAAGATGCCCAATTTTGTAAGCTTTTCTGTTAGTTACCAATTAGGAGGCTCAACTGGCTTATCCTTTTCATATTCATAATGAGGATGAATATGATGTCCATCATCTCTGACCTGATCAAGAATAGGGAAAATACTACACTTCTTCATGAAATCAACTGACATTTTGGACCACATCTTTCTCCTTATAGCATATTCTTCCACTAGATTTGCCCAATAGTCCTCGATGTCAATCTTGTGTCTATATCTCTTCCCTCTAAGTATGGATTTTTTGGAATGGATCAAATTCTTTCCTTGCTTTGTAGACCCCAAGCTGATAGATCATAGAACTGCAACTCCATACTTACTATCTTTGTTGCTTGCAATCCAAAGGACATGTCTCACGCATCTTCCCTAATGTGATAGAGGAAGGCATTCCATGTTTGTACTTCTCCTTCTACATAAAATCGAACTCTAATAACTGCATGACCACCTCCAGCAAGACCATCTATCTGTAGGATACTTAGGATATTTGTGAGGTTCTAAAGAAAATCTCTGGCTCTTGATGTAAGTAAAGGTGGGGAACTGGATGTACCAATATCCATACTTCTCAATCAACATTGGCTTCTCTAGATAACCTCCTATGTTGTCTACCTTGCAGTGTGCGTGTGATATTCATGGTGAAAGTATCATTAACTCTCATGTAGCTTGCTCTTTCATGCAGTTGCAACTCAGGATAGCATCATATACCTTAAACTGTCATTTATCATTTCCAATCATGCATCTGCATATGAGACCTGGATACTTGATGTTTCTTGCTAGCAGATAAATCAAATAGGAACTCAAATAGAATTGCTTTGTTTTTTCTTAGTTCCTCCATTGGGTATCCAGATTGTCACTAATCATCCTAGCCCAATTCATCATCACAGTTCCTGTTGATATTTCCTCAATGAAGTAAAACATCCAAGTCTTGAAGAAAACTCCTTGGGGTGTTCCCATGATTTTGTTCAGCATAAAAATTAAATCACTATATTCATCCTTAAAATCCTCACTTACAAGCTTCCTAGGTAACTTAGAATGATGTTTCCATGGTTCACTGATCCAGTTCTTATTGATGATATCCATACAAGTGTCAGGTCTCTTCTCATACAATGCTTGAGCCTCTTCCTGAATCCTGGTCTACATCCTTGGATAGTATGAAATCCCAAAAGTCTCTCTTAGGGCATCCTCATTTAGGAATGTGAACACTTTTCTTTGGCTTTGATTGTCCTGGTCTCCGGATCATAATTCCTTGCACATTCTACCAGAAGTTCATTACATTGATTGGCGGATGGAAATCCAGTTGCCTGGTAGAGGCCACTCCTCATTGTGCTAATTGCCAAGTCTGAAGGAAGACGATCTCTTGTTCTCATTCTTCTCTTCATTTTGTTCATATCCAAGTGTTCTATATTCGTGTTCGCAATCTTCCTCCATTTGGAAGCCATTAGGGACTAAGGATAGAATCCCTTTGATAGCTTCTTTATCAGCACTTCCCCCGTTGCTATCCCTTTGCCTTCCGCCATATCCCTTGAAGCTCGAAGTCAGTATGGTTTTAAGGAACTTAAACAAAATAATAAATTTCAGACCTTTAGATCCTTGATTTAATCCTAAGCCTACCTCAAGGACTTAGAAAAATTTACCTTCATAGGTTGCAAACGGAATATGGATTTGCATTAGAGTCTTAGGACAATAAAAATGAACAAACTTATCCCTTAAAATGACAAAAATAGACCCCGTCATCAAAGAAAGAACTCTGATTTTCTGAGCACGGCCCATAGTAAGTCTGAAGACAGATTAAAATCAGTCCTGAAACTGCATCAAATTCATCCTAAATCATGATCTAAGGTTTCATTATGAATTAGGAATTAAATTACAAACCAATCATGACAATAAACTCACCTTCACCATTATAAATTTAGATTTCTGAAGACAACTTCTGAAACTCATCTCTTTCCCAATGATTTTGACCCTCAAACTTGGTGCCTTTTGTGCAAGAATACCCCCCAAACACTCAGCAACAGCCCTTATAATGATTTGGTAGGTTGGTAAATTATGGAAATTTTTCTAAAAATCGCCCATGTCTAGGTGTTTTCAGACTTTAGTCTGAAGAAAAATTGTTGTTTCAGACCCTTCTTGGCCTTCGAATGAGCATCAAATCACTCCAATAGGTCTGCAATAAAGATCCATTAGACTTGAGGACATAAGAATAAACTTGGAATTTTTTTACAAAAATCGAATCTCGTGGTGGAGTTTTCAGACTTAGTCTGAAAACTTACAAGTTTCAGCCCCTTTGATGTCTTTGATCAGTCCTCAAAATCAGATGTATACATTGCAATCAATCTGCAACCAAATTTGGAATGGTTTATGAGCTTGGGAATTTTTTATGATTTTACCAAAACAAACACCCCATATGGAGAAATTTTCAGATTTTGGTCTGAGGACTCACTATTACAGCCCCTTGATGTCACTAAAATAGTCTTGAAATCCAAGCCTTTCCCTTTGCAAACACCCCTGGCAATCAGATTTGATAAAGTTTGAGGAATGAGAAAAATCCAAGAATATTTGCAAAAATCGGCCCTCATGGAGAAAATCTTCAGATTATAATCTGAATACACTTTCCTTTTGTCATCTCACCTTATAAATTTCTTCCTTGGAGGTTAAGATAAAACTCAGATTTTACATCAGCAATCAGTCATATCAGATTTCATGGCAATGGTTGATGCCTCTCTCTTCACTCTTTGGATCGATTTTCAGCCTTCCTATAGCTGGGTGATTTCTTTCCAAACTTTAGCTTTTGTCCTCTTGGACTACTAATGGTCAATCACATGTATTCTCAAATGGCTTTTGCATGCTCTTTTAAAGTAGTTTTGGGTTGGAGTTTCACCCACACAAGCAGTGTGGGACTAAAACAAGCCACATAGAAACTTGTGCAACCAGCAATTAAATTATTTCCCTTTTATTTAATTAATTTCTACTTCAAACCTCCAAGGGAATTCGATCCTTATGGGGATTGCTTAAATTTTCCAAGTCACCCCTTTACCATCCCCAAAGGGGGAAATTCGAACCTCATTGGGGTTATTCATTGCTACTTTTCACCCACCCAAGTGGGGAAATTCGATCCCCATAGGGATAGATTCCCAATTTTATTATACTTGGACAATTTTATCTTGATTTGTCCATAAGTGGGGGAATTCGACCCCCGTAGGGATAAATTCAATCCCATACTTAGAATTTTCCACTCATCTTCAATAGCTTTCAAGGGGAAAATCGACCTTCATCTGAATTTGGGGGATTTCTATGCTCATCTGGACAAAGGGAAATTCATACTTAATCGGGATTTCCTGACTTTGGATCTCAAAAAAAAATTTAAGTGTTAGAGGGGAAAATTCAAGGGCAAATTAGGAAGGGAACATTACAGAAACAATTGGAAGTTCTTTACAGATGATATTGTGGAGAAAAGTCAAAAAATAAGAAGCAGAAGAAAATCATTTGTAAACAATTGCCAAAAAACAAATAAGAAGCAGAAGAAAATCATTTGTAAATTCACAAGAGCAAAATTAAACTCCTGATGAGATCAATGAGATGGCATTAAGATATTAATAAAGAATCCATCCCGAAGGAAATTCAGCTAAAGGATTTGGAAAACATTGAATGTGGTGAATCTCAGAAAGAACAGTCACAGATTCACAAACGAGAGGATAATTCTCCAGATGAGCACCCCATTCTTTACAGATTATATTGTGGAGAAAAGTCAAAAAACAAGATCCGGAAGAAAATGCACATTTGCAAACAATTGCCAAAAAGCAGAAGGAAAATCCAAGTAAATTCACAAGAGCAAAATTAAACTCCAGATTAGATCAGTGAGACAGCATTAAGATATTAATAAAGAATCCATCCAGAGGGACATTCAGCTAAAGGATTTGGAAAACATTGAACGGGGTGAACCTCAGAAAGAACAGTCACGGACTCACAAACAAGAGGATAATTCTCCACTTGAGCACCCAATTTTGACACAGGTTATGGAAATTATTGTATACGAGATTTTGGTTCAACGTCAGGATCCATCATCAGGAAGTAAGCATGATAAGAACACTTTTTATTGTTTTCCTTTGCTCTGTTTCAAATAAACCATTTTTTGCGAAAATCAATATTCAACATATCTAACCTTACCTTCATTTTTTCAACCGCATTGGCCTAAATCAAAATTTTACTTGAAGATGTTATCTGTAGACTACATGCCCGGGGTAGATTGAGCTGGAAAGAAATCCTTTATGTCCTCCATTTCAATTCTGTGCTTTAAAGTATATTCTTAGAAAATTTTAATCCTTTCGTACTTAATTTTTTAATAATGTTTTCGCTACCAGATATATTGAGTGTGTAGCCCAGGCTTAATAGGTACATTCAAGTATGGGTTACTCATCTGCTGGAAAATACACCAAGTTGCATAAGCGTGATGGACCGTGCAAAGGACAACAGGCATTCTGAAACTGTAGAGGACATTTCAGAATCCTTTTTCTAAGAGCGTGGACCAGTCTTTCCTCAAACAATATTCAAAGCTTCCCCAAACCCGGCATTAGAAGAATCAATCCGAAAGAAAGAGAAAAGCAATGTATCCAAGCAATTAAAAACACAAAAATACCGGACTTTGAGCAATTAATGCTAATCAAATGCTTTTGAATGAGAGAAACCAAGGTTCAAATCTCACTCTGTGTTGAGACAGCCCACTACCCAATGGACTCCCTATTAATGGGGCGCTGTGATAATATGGTTAGATGCATAGTTCAAAATATTGTAATCAGCAACTTATCGCCAAGGGCAAAAAACAATATCAGGAAAATATCGGAGATAAACCGGCAACTTATAGGCAAAAATATTGGGAACTTAAAAAATTGCTTAAATTTAATTTGAAATGCATTTTTTTGCAAATTGCTCTAAAACGCTGCAAATCACATTTTTCCCCTTCAAACCCTTTTTTCCTCTCCCAAACACCAATTTGCAAACAAGAAATTGTGAAATAACTGTTTTTTGGGCCGTCAGTCCCTATTAGCAGACTGTGGCAGATATTTTGGCAAAATATTACCGATATTTTGGCGATAATTTCATGTTTTTTCAGTGATAAGTTTGAAACTTATCATCTGCGATATGAACTCCATGGTAAATTTGCGTGTTTTATCGCGGCCTCCAACTTATCGCTTATCAGCGATATATCTGCCATATTTTAATCTATGGTTAGATGTGTAGGCACATCAAAATGTTTAATTGCCTATCCCCAGAAGGGTTCAGGGCTGAGCTAGGGCTCCATGATTTCTGTAGGCAACCTCGACTTTAAAAAAAGGATAATCAGAAGCCCCAGAATCAGTAAGGTACGGAATCAAATCTAAGGGCACAACCTAGTTACGCTCAGTAGATATGTTTTCAGTTCATAAGATACCCAGAATCAGGAGGATGAAGGGCAAATTCAATTGCGAAGAAACGCATACTAATTTCCAAAGCAAAGCCCCAAGTTCGAACCAAAAAGACGTGAAATATGGACTAATTCAGTCAAATTTGACATCAAACACTTAAGCAACTGTCAACACTTGTAGAATTTAACGCAATGAAAACCCCTGACTCGTGGCAAAGGAAGCCAAATAATAGAGAAAGGAGAATTTGAAGGATACAGCCATACAAGCATCCGTCTAATAAAGCCATATCACTAAATGCAGTATAAAATGAAAGCCAATGATTCTAAAAACAAAATGAAACGAAAAATTGCAAATGAAAAACCCTTACAAGGCTCTTCCTAGGGCATCGATGCGTCTGCTGTCACCTTCATTAGATCCTCCGCGACCACTCCACCGGTTTTCATAATACCCATGTTGTCCACCTTGTCTAGAATTATATCCTCCATAATTCTGCGACGCACTCGAACTCCTGCCATCAAAATCCTGTCTAAAACCCTTGTTCCCAGCAAAGCCCGAACGTGCCTCCCTTTGATTCTGCTTCGATTCCAACTGCGACGGCCGCAAGCTCACGGTCTCTTCTTCCCCAGACTTACGCGAAGGCCCCCTTTCTCCACCACCTGATCTCTCCTTGGTAATTTCATCCCTCCTCTTTTCAGCTCTCTTATTCTGCACCGTTGTAAAAGCATTTACTTCATTTACCTTCCGGTGTTTGTTTTGTCCCGGCCCACTTTCTCCGCCATATGATCTCTCCTTGCCAAATTCAGCCGTACTATTTTCAGGTCTCTTGTCCTGCACCACTTCAGAAGCATTAATTTGGGTCACATTTTCCTGTTTGCTTTCTCCGCCATCTGATCTCTCCTTGCCAATTTCAGCCGTACTCTTTTCAGGTCCCTTGTCCTGCACCACTTCAGAAGCACTAATTTGGGTCACATTTTCCTGTTTGCTTTCTCCCGGCCCCCTTTCTCCGCCATCTGATCTCTCCTTGCCAATTACAGCCCCACTCTTTTCAGGTTTCTTGTCCTGCACAACTTCAGAAGCGTTACTTTTAGTCGCAGTTTCCTGTTTCCTTTCTCCCGCCGTTAAAACCCTAGTTTCTCCGCCGTTCGATACAAGGTGAGGGCTTGTGCTGCATGGAGCGGAATTCGAAGTAGATATAGTGTTATCATTATCATTACCAGTAGTGCTCGCCTCAGACGCTTTCAAGGCCTCGGCTTTGGCTTTCCGCCGATCTTTTTGTGCCCTGGTAGGCCTCGGCATGGCTCGTTCTACTCTGCACAGATTGAGAACTCTGAAAACTGAAATTTTTGCCTTGGGCTTTCGATCGAGAAAAAGCTGCGAATACAGTAGAGTACAACTTAAAGGTGGCGCCTTTCAGAGTAACTTCGACTGCGCTTTGTTCGTGTGAGGGTCATTCTCCAAATTAATGATGAAAAAAGTTGGTACGTACGTAGCTGGCTTCCACAAACCGTCTTTTTTAAAGGTTTAATGTATCAAATATGTGTTTTTTTAATAGAAGGTAAAGAGGTTTTGAAGAATCTATGAAATTCTCAATGAAGATAGTAATGGAAGTTGTCAAAGAAAATTTAATTTATGAGTCCTTGTTTTATAGGCACGAGACTTATGTTTTCACCTTAGCTTATGTCTATTAATCTATTTCTCGGAACGTGAACACATAGCTTAAATTAAAGTGTTTGCGAATATTTTTATTAAAGTCAAATTTTCCATAATTCAAAAAAAAAGATTTATTTGTCATTTCTATTTTTCCAGTGGTTTTAAGCATTTTTGTAAAAAAAAAAAAAGATAATTTTTGCATCATTTGTAGGGTTGAAATGTTTTCTAGTGACTACTCCCAAAACACATTCAATGTGAAAGGCCTCACAAGGACGAGGAAGGCCAGCTTTTGCCTTAGACAACTAAATACTCACGCAGACGAAGTTGGCCTCCTCGAACCTTACGGTAAGAGTCGATCCTTCCCTTTTAAAGCAAGAAAATTTGGAAGAGAAAATAAATGTAACAGATATTAGAATTTTTCAGTTTGAGGACTCAATCAAAGTATCTGCAACCATACTAGGTATGAGGAGTTCAGAGTTGTGTTTGTTTTTTTGTAGGGTTTGAAAGAGTTATTTCTTTCCCTATCATACTTAAACATTTTGCTTTTGTTTACATGTCATTTAAGATTATCTCTTTCTTGTGATTTTAGTAGCACGGAGTGCAATACGCTTTTAAGGGTGTATTGTAGATTGGTTTCCTATAAATAAATCAGACCCCCACTATCATTTTTTCTTGGTGAATTTTATTTTGTATATGATATTCACGGTGCAAAGTCTGCACATTTTCTACAATTTTGAAGATGGGTTCCTTGTCATGGTTTCACTATTCAGTTGCATGGAATGAATGAGGTTCAAGCACGTTATCCTCGTACTCTGGTGCAAATTTCTAAAACCCAACACTCCTTATGTTTTTCTTATTCTTGAGTTTATTTTGTTGAATGTTATGTTGTTTAATTTGGGGGTTTGGGGCACTTTTGCTTGATTTTCATCAGAGGAATTTAAAAGTCTTCTCATAACAGTGGGGCAGTATCTCCCTTTTGCGCACAAAGCTTCGAAGTTTCATTATGGGCAAAAATTAACCTTATTTTCATTTTTCTTTTAATGAATTGTATTTGATATTTCTGCTATTGGAACAGTTAATCTTGTTCTGGCTCGTAGATTATAGGCAATTGAGGAGTTCATTTATTTTTTGGAGTGCGGAGTAGGTGTCCTTGAGCGTCCTACAGATTGGGTTTATTAATGGGAATTAAGATTGGATTTTTAATGTAATCATTTTTTTGTAAGACGGGTGGAGGAAAACTTAAAATATAATCCTTGATCATCTATAATCCTTTGTTTAGCTCAAATCTTAGATATATGTGGACTTCATTCAATCTTTGGGTTGTCGAGTTTTAAATTTAGATTGGTTTCAGTCACTCCTTGTCGTCAAAATTTTGAGTATTTAGGATTCGATTTACCACAAATTTATGCTTGTGTTTGGTCTTTTGCAGGTTTTTCAATATGGCTTGATTTTAATAATTTATTTCATGTTAAATTTGAGCATTTAGGGTTTTTTTTGTTGTCATTTAACGATTATGGGGGTCGTGAAACAATTCTATTGTGCAATGCCCAACACATTGATGGTGTGGAACAAATCTCTGTTACTTCCATCTGCCTAAATTTGTCCCACGTTCAACATAGAGATGAGCTTTTTTCCCTTATTTTTCATTTTGGATTTGTAGGCGATTTGGATGCAAAATAAAGGGTTCTGCAAATGTTTAAATATTTTTATAGTAATAAATTTAACCAGAGGTGACAAATTTTAGATGTGAAATTACAAAAATGTATATAAGTCAGTCTTAAGGGCAAAGTCAACATTTAATTGAAATAATGTCATCTTCTCTCTCTTTATTTAGCATAATTTATATTTATTACCTCGGCTCTTAATTTGGATATGATCAGTCATCGATTGTTTTTTCATTAATTATACTCCAAAATTAATTTACGATTACTTTATTTCCCTGCAATCGCAACTTGAGGCCAAAACCTAGTGCCTTATTGTAATGCCTGATACTCAACTTTCACAATGTCATTGATGTTGTGTGAGGGTTAGCAAATAAATTTTTAAAATAACAACTCAAGAAAATGAATATGAGAAAAGTTTGATGATGAATGACTTTTGATATTGTTCTTGAGGTTTTCTCGTTGCAAAGGTATGTTATAGCATATTCAATGCAAAGATCTTACCCATCACATAATGGGTATTGCACAAACACGTCAAAGCATATTCAATATCAATGTTTGCATTGAAGGAGTCCTCCCAGTCCTAAGTTAGCCCAAGACTATGATGTTTAGAAACATTGTTATCAAGTTTGAAAATTTGAATTCATATCATTTGCCTGAAAAATCCCAGGACCTAGGAATCTGGGCAAAATTTAAAAATCCAATCTATGAAAGATAGTGTGTATATGTTATTTATGTCTAGTGAAAATATCATGTAAACATAAAATTACTCAAAATGTTGTCACTGTAACAGGTAACATAAAAAAATTATCGTGTTTCTTTTAAATTGGAACACCCTCTTGCTAATGCTCAAAAAAATGTCTTCCACATAACTTTGATGCCTGAAATGAAAGTTTAGCTTTAGCACATACTATTAGTTCTACGATTTAAAAATTAGCTCATGACATTGATTTAAGTGAGTGCAGTGAATCCATTAACAAAATTACTGGCTTCTTTTCTTTATTCTGATTCTAAAATATGAGTATTTCCATATTAAGTGGTCTCTTACCTTCAAAAACTTCTCTTCACTAGTTATGAAGGAAATCACTTACAATTTGGGAGGTTTCCAAAGTTATTTGGCATGATGCTTTTCAACTGCAATAGTTGGAAAGGAATTTATTCTTTGTATCCAAACTTCTAGCATATCATTGCATCTTTGTATTAACTGAAAATTATTATTGGTGCATTGTATTCCTTTGCTTGTTTATAATTTATGAGATGTGATTCTCTACAAGCTAAACCGAATGTGCAGGTACTAGTCAGCATTGATCGCTATGTTTTGCACTGTTTGCATAGTCAGTGGCAGGTTGAAGAGACAAGCGCTAAATCTGGAAATTGACAAGGAGAAGCAATATCACAGGGTTCAGTGTCAAATAGAAAGAACTCAAATCTTTAGAAACAAAATAAAGTTTTATTCTATTTAAAAAAATATGGTGAGCGGCACTAAAACCTAGTAAAATAACTTGTTTGAAGTGGCTAAAAAAACCGTTGACAGAAAAAAAAAAAAAAAAAAAACCAACTATGGCAGTGGAGAACATTGTATCAACTACCAAAATTGGTCTTGTTTTTATCTTTATATAAGCCACACCTCCTTGCACATCTCCATGTTTTATTCCCTATCACTTTGATTAACTTCCTCCTCAATTTCCTCAACTATAATATTATCCCCAATGTTTACAAAACTATTATCCTCTTCTACACTTATTGTATCAATCATAACATCATCTCCAACTATAGGAAAATTATCTTCCTCTTCTATTATTTTTTGTTCATCGTAAATGGCAGACTCCATGTTGATTTTGTATAGCGGACAAGTAGAACACAACTCACATGAAACCTGTGTTTGCACTTGGGCAACTATCTACCTTCCTCATTCTGCTTAAATTTAGAGCAGCAAAAAATACACATAAGTTGTTCATCGCCTTCTTTAATTTTTTCTTCTTTTTATACAAACACAGGGCCTATGGGGTAAGTGAACAAAGATGGGGGGCCAAAAAGGGGGTATAAGATGCCACTTTTTTTCTGAAATCATTAAAATCTGAACTTCGATGAGAAATTGAAGATAGTTAGACTTAAAATTTCAAGATGCGACAAGAAAAAGAGTTGTAGTACTCCGAATCTAGTTTTTAAAATACTAATTTATTTTGAAAATTGTGGAGATTAAGGCCCTCAAAAAGGGGGAGCACAAAAAGTGGTCATATTTTTTGTGAAAAAAATATACCATAGCGTCTAGCGTGCTCACCCTAAAATGTTAACTTTTGTTTTCACTATTTTTAATCGCTCTGGTGAGAAGTTAGCTAACACCACATAGTTTAACACAGATTTTTTTGTTAATTTTTTTTATGAATGTATGATTTTTTACGAATTTTCAAAGTAGACACATCCTAGAAATGTGAATTTGTGTGTGCTCCCCCTAGAAATCATTGAAAACTAATCGAAAATCAAAACTTGTTTTTAAGTGTGTAAAATGGAATCTAGTTTATAAAAAAAGTAAATTGTTTCAAGATTTGATGAACGGGCCAAAATGTAAGCCCAAAATACTACTTGTTGGTTTTTGACAAAAATCGGACATACTTACAAAATAAATTGGAGATGAAAATCTTAACATAATCAGAATTGAAAATAAATTATATGGTTAGATAGCTAACTAAGAGAGCTAAAATATCATGTCACTTGATTTTTTGCATTGTTGAAACACGTGCAAACCTAATGGGAGCACACACCAAAAAATGTGATTTTTTGGAATGTTTGCTGAAAATCACATCTCAAACCTATTTGAATCCCCAAGGCAAATCCAAGTCTTAGGCTTGCTGGATCCGATGGAGTTAATAGGGAGTACGCTCTATCTAAAATAATGCATTTAAAATGTACATAAAATGTGGCTTGTCCACTTAAAGTGTTGTACATAGGGCGTACATCCTATAGGGAGAGCACCCTATTATAAGACTAAGAAAAGGAGAGAGAGGGGGGAGAGAGAGGGGGGAGAAGGTGGAGAGAGAATGTGTGTGTGTGTGTGTGTGTGTGTGTGAGAGAGAGAGAGAGAGAGAGACTTGTAGTACTCTGAATCTAGTTTCTAAAATACTAATTTATTTTGAAAATTGTGGAGATTAAGGCCCTCAGAAAGGGGGAGCACAAAAAGTGGTCATATTTTTTGTGAAAAAAATATACCTTAGCATCTGGCGTGCTCACCCTAAAATGTTAACTTTTGTTTTCACTATTTTTAATCGCTCTGGTGAGAAGTTAGCTAACACCACATAGTTTAACACAGATTTTTTTGTTAATTTTTTTTTATGAATGTATGATTTTTTACAAATTTTCAAAGTAGACACATCCTAGAAATGTGAATTTGTGTGTGCTCCCCCTAGAAATCATTGAAAACTAATCAAAATTCAAAACTTTTTTTTAAGTGTGTAAAATGGAATCTAGTTTATAAAAAAAGTAAATTGTTTCAAGATTTGATGAATGGGCCAAAATCTAAGCCCAAAATACTACTTGTTGGTTTTTGACAAAAATCGGACATACTTACAAGATAAATTAGAGATTAAAATTTTAACATAATCAGAATTGAAAATAAATTATATGGTTAGATAGCTAACTAAGAGAGCTAAAATATCATGTCACCTGATTTTTTGCATTGTTGAAACACGTGCAAACCTAATGGGGAGCACACACCAAAAATGTATTTTTTGGAATGTTTGTTGAAAATCACATCTTAGACCTATTTGAATCCCCAAGGCAAATCCAAGTCTTAGGCTTGCTGGATCCGATGGAGTTAATAGGGAGCACGCTCTATCTAAAATAATGCATTTAAAATGTACATAGAATGTGGCTTGTCCACTTAAAGTGCTTTACATAGGGCGTACGTCCTATAGGGAGAGAACCCTATTATAAGACTAAGAAAAGGAGAGAGAGGGGGAGAGAGAGAGTGAGTGAGAAGGTGGAGAAAGAATGTGTGTGTATATGTGTGTGTGAGAGAGAGAGAGAGAGGGTTTGTAATAAGTGACTGTTGGGGGGTTTGTATTACAAAATTGTAAGAATTTGAAATTATCCCTTAGGACCCTTTAGGATCCATAAGAATACATCTTAGGGGTCCTAAAGGGTCTTAAGGGGTTGTAAGAGGTCATAAGGGGTCCTTAGACACATCAATGTGTCCTAGGACCCCTTAATAACCTTTACAACCCCTAAGGTGTTTGGTAATGGGTCCTAGGACACATTAATATATCCTAAGACCTCTTATGACGCCTTAGGACCCTTTAGGATTCCAAAGAATACATCTTAGGGGTCTTAAAGGGTCCTAAGGGGTCTTAAGGGATCCTCAGACACATTAATGTGTCCTATGACCCCTTAACAACACTTATAACCCCTAAAATGTATGGCAAGGGATCCTAGGACCACTTACCACCCCTTACCATACATTTGTGTATGATAAGGGGTCTTAAGGGATCATAAGGGGTCCTATAATAGATTAATGTGTCCTAAGACACCTTACGACCCTTTAGGATCCCTAAGAATATGTATTAGGGGTCCTAAAGGGTTTTTAAAGGGTCCTAGAACACATTAATGTGTTCTAAGACCCCTTATGACCCTTTAGGACCATTTAAGATCCCTAATAATACATTTTAGGGGTACTAAAGGGTCCTAAGGGGTTGTAAAGAGTCTTAAGGGGTCCTCTGACACATTAATGTGTCTTAGGACCCCTTAACAACCCTTGCAACCTTGATATATATTGTGAGGGGTCCTAGGACCCCTTATGACCCCTTACCATACATTTTTATATCGTAAAGGGTCATAAAGGGTCCTAAGACACATTAATGTGTCTTACGACCCCTTATGGCCACTTAAGACCCTTTAAGATTCCTAAGAATACATATTAGGGGTCCTAAAGTGTCCTAATGGGTCTTAAAGATCCTCAAACACATTAATGTATCCTAGGACCCCTTAACAACCCTTACAACCCCTAAGATGTATAAGATCTCTTACCACCCCTTACGACCACTTACCATGCATTTGTGTATGGTAAGGGGTCCTAAGGGCTAAGACCCCTTATGACCCCTTAAGACCCTTTAGGATCTCTAAGAATACATCTTAGGGGTACTAAAGAATCCTAAGGGGTTGTAAAGAGTCTTAAGGGGTCCTTGAACACAGTAATGTGTCCTAGGACCCCTTAACAACCCCTATAACCCTAATATGTATGGTAAGGGGTCCTAGGACCCCTTATGACCCATTACCACACATATGTATATGGTAATGGGTCCTAAGGGGTCCTAGGACATATTAATGTGTCCTAAGACCCCTTAAGACCCTTTAGGATTCCTAATAATGCATCTCAGGAGTTCTAAAGTGTCCTGGGGGGTCCTAAGGGGTCCTCACACATATTAATGTGTCCTAGGAACCTTAACAACCCTTAGAACCCTAAGATGTATGGTAAGGGGTCCTAGGACCCCTTACCATACATTTTTATATGGTAAGGGGTTCTAAGGGGTTGTAAGGAGTCCTAGGACACATTAATGTATCCTAAGACCCCTTAGGAACCTTCAGGATCCCTAAGAATACATCTTAAGGGTCCTAAAGTTCCCTAAGGGGTCGTAAGGGGTCCTTAGATACATTAATGTGTCCTAGGACCCCTTAACAGCACTTACAACCCTAAGATGTATGGTAAGGGGTCTGAGGACCCCTTACCACCCCTTACAACCCCTTACCATACATTTGTATATGATAAGGGGTCCTAAGGGATCCTAGGACATATTAATATTTCCTACGACCCCTTATGACCCCTTAGGACCCTTTAGGATCTCTAAGAATACATCTTAGTGGGTCCTAAAGTGACTTAAGGGGTCTTAAGGGGTCCTAAAACACAATAATGTGTCCTTGGACCCCTTAACAACCCTTACAACCCATAAGATGTATGGTAAGGGGTCTTAGGACCCCTTAACACCACTTACAACCACTTACCATGTATTTGTGTATGGTACGGGGTTGCAAGGGGTCCTAGGACACATTAATGTGTCCTAAAACCCCTTATGACCGATTATGACCCTTTAGGATCCCTAAGAATACATCTTAGGGGTCTTAAATTGTCCTAAGGGGTCCTTGGACACATTAATGTGTCCAAGGACCCCTCAACAACCCTCACACCCCATAAGATTTATGGTAAGGGTTCCTAGGACCCCTTACAACCACTTACCATGCATTTTTATATGGTAATGGGTCATAAGGGGTCCTAGGTCATGTTAATGTGTCCTAAGACCCCTTGTGACCCCTTAGGGCCCTTTAGGATCCCTGAGTATACATCTTAGGGGTCCTAAATTATCCTAAGGGGTCCTCGAACACATTAATGTGTCCTAGGACCCCTTAACAACCCTTAAAACCCTTAAGATGTATGATAAGGGTTCCTAGGACCCCTTACAACCACTTACCATGCAATTTAATATGGT
>MU224254.1:6321496-6349694 GCA_018584345.1 Thuja plicata | reverse complement strand
CTCTCTCTCTCTCTCTCTCTCTCTCTCTCTCTCTCTCTCTCTCTCTCTCTCCCCTTATTTTTCCTATTATTAGGTAGGACATACAACCTATTTGGCATTCTCCCTATAGGGCGTACACCTTAACTTTAATAGAAAAAATGGTAAAAATGCCAAGGAACCCATGATTGAGGCCCACATTTTTTGTTTCTTCTTTTCTGGTTTCTACGTATTATCCGACAAATATTCACTTTGCATGGTGTTGAAAGTCACAAGGAAGAATATTCTAACAATTTGACATGTGCTTTTGGTTAGAAAGCGACATAAAAGTGTGAAAGTCAATGATTCTGCACCAAAATTGATAATTTGAGGTAAGTTTTTCATTTTTTACATGTGAAATGTGAATAAGGAGTTATTTGGTTATAATTGATATAATATGGACTTGTTATTTTAATAATTTTAGTTATTGTAATAGATTTTTTTTTATAATTCAAGTTTGAATTAGAAAGAATGTGTCAAAGCTCATAATTTTCGATAGTTTAAAGTAATTTGAAAATTATACAATGAAAAATATCAACCTGGAAGGTGATTTGGAGATAAATAGAAGTTTTTTAATAATCTTTAACTTTCTTATACACACATGTATAATTCATCATTATGTCAAGAAAATGAGCAAAGATTCTAATACGGGAAGAGCATACAGTAGAGAAAGAAAAGAAAAGGGAAAGAACGAGACAACTTCAGGAACAAAAACAATGCATACCATAGAATAAGATTTTGTTAGTCTTTAAAGGCACTGAGGGGGGTGAATCAGAAGTGCAACCATAAAACTGAAACACTTTTCTTATAGCTTCCACAATAACCAACATGCAAACGAAAATACTACACAGAAGCTTAGAAAATAAAACATTCACACAAAATAAACTCAAGACACAAGAGTTTTCCCATGGAAACCCTTTTTAGAGGGAGAAAATCACATGTGGTAATGGTACCCACAAATTTCATTAGTGTACTACTAAAATTTGCCCTATTAGGAGCAATTACAAACACCCTGCTAAGGGTATACCTGGTTAAGAGTATCTTTAGCCCAGTTCTGAGCTAATACAAGTCCTGTTAAGAACTAACCTGTTAAGGGATTACAAACTCCTTCTGAGAGTCACCTTGTTAGACAATTTATACTTCATGCACTATTAGAGATATTTCTCTCCCTATTATGAGTGACCTAGTTAAAGGATTTGACATGCAAACATGTTAGGGCTTGCCTTCAGAAAGACCCAGGAATGAATGATATGGTTATGACAATTCCTATCTAACACATCCACTTCAATTCTGATCATAGCATCACCTTAAATATCAACTCTCCTTTCTTCAACTTTACACAATCAAAATCACCTATCGCATCATCACAACTTAACCTAAAACTTGATTTCATTCTTCTTTTATAACAACTTGTCCAAGTCAGCATTTGCCAAGAAAACGTTTTACCCAGCGACATAAGAAATTAAATTTGATCATGCCAAAATGCATTGGTCAACTCAATAAAGTCAACACAACATTAACTAAGTCGTAAATAAAAGTTTTACTAACACTAACTTGACTGGTTAGTTGATCTAACCAAGTTCACTTTCCCTGACACCCTTTCTTCCAGCCAGTGTCGCTTCAATCTTCAATAACTTTCTTAATTATTCAATCTAATTGATGTGGTCATAGATATAGCTATAAATTTCTCTGTAGATGATAAGTGCATAACCACACACCTTAACTCAATCTCCATCTCCAAATCTGGTCACCTGTACCTTGCATATTGTCTTCTTCCCGATTGACTAAACGCTTAGTCAATTCCCCAATTTGATCCTTCAACACCATTGGTAAAACGGATCTCAGGCCTCCAATAGATCATGTTTCCAACAATGAAAACACCACAATATAATCACATGATTAAAAATAAGATCATCTTCATTAAATTCCAACAGTCTCCCACTTTGGCATTGATGGAAACACTTAGAAAAAATTGCTAAGTGTCAAGCTAATGCATAAATGAAAAATACATTACATTTCAAAGCAACAAACTAATTCTGGATAGCTCAATAGCTCCCCTAGGAATTACAAACATGTGTACTACTCCCCTTAATCATTACATTGCATTTTTAATGGACTTAGCCAAATTTTTGCCTTATTTACACTACTCCCCCTTTGACAACAATGACAAAGGTATTACAAAAAGAGCCAAAATTTTATTTATGTGAGAGTAGGAAAACCTAGTTACATTCTACTGAAAAAGTCATTGTAGTTACCCTTCAAAAATTTTAGATCACTGTCACAAGTCTTCAGTAAGTTCTCCAGAATGACAATCTGTCCACTTACAAAAAATTCTAATTCTTCTAAACCATCAACTGTGCACACATCTGGGAATGCTAGAGCCTTCTCGACCTCCTTCACACCATGTTGCAAAATGTCTAACTTTGGAATCAAAAAACTCTACAACTCCATTGAGTTAGTTATCCTCTTGTCTTCCTCATTCCTATATGATTTCAACTTGTAATTTATATTGCTAACCTTAGCACCAAAGGTAGTAGTACGCTCATGTATAGGATCAAAATTTGTAATGAGCAATCTAAGCTCCTGCTGAGCTTCACGTTTAGAACTCTCTAAATCTTTCAATAATTGGGAAAAAGCATACATAGATTTGAGAATCTTATCACATTCATTTAATGCATCATTTTCCAGATTGACAACCAAAGTGTTTTGTTGTCTGAAATGATTAACTGTGCTAACTTCTCTGGTCTCTTTTTCTCATATTCCTTCTCTGCTTTAAAAGTTGCAACATCCTCTAAACTCTTCATTTCCTCACTGGTAGCAGTGACCAAATGGGCTAATTCTCTATTAGTGTAGCAGTGTCATCATACTTCACATCTCTTAGTAAATCTGAAATTATATCTCTGGTAGAGAGAATCACTTGTGCTTCTTGCTTCATCCTTTCCTTTTTAGCCTTTGAATCGAGCACCATAGAAAAGTCTATAATCTCCTTGGGGCTCATATTTCTCAAGTTTATATGTCCCTTAATCGATATATCATATTCATTAATGCTCAACTTATACTGTGAAGAAGGTGTTACCTTTTCTTGATATTGTTCCATCGCTAGTGTTTCCTCCTCTTGTTCCTATTTTTCTTGCACAACATCATCTATAACCTCCTTTTCTTTTACTTGTTTTTATTGTTGATCATCTGTAGAAACTTTATCTTGTGTATCATCAGTCATAGCCTGACCGGTACCTATGTTTACTGGCTCTTCTTCCTCTTGTTCCTTATGTACATCTTGTTGCTCATGTGATTCATATTGATCTTTTGTATCCTTGTTCTCATAATGTATCTCCATGGCAGGGATATCACCTATATTGTCTATCTCATCTTAGATTTCCTCAAGTGTGATCTTCACACTATCAATTGTAAATCCTTTACCAGTTTGAGTCACCACTGGATCACTCTCTTTTTCTTTCATTGGTTCCTCTTGAACTTCCATATGATTTTTTTCACTGTTATCTTTCACCATACCTAAATGCCTTCTTAGAATATTCCATGTTTCATACTGCACCAATTGGGTCCCCCAACTAACAACTTTGTAACTCTTGTTCAGTTCCTAAATAAAGGTCTTACCTTTTTAATCATATCCTCTATTTCTTCCTTAGATGATTTAGGTAAAAGGCTTGGTAGAGAATACTTTACTAACTCCTTATCATTTACAAGTGTTTCCTTCCATCTTGCATCGATTTTATCATATAAGGCATTAGGAATTTATCCTTGCAATTGGATTAAAACTTGACTTAGCCTATTCATGCTTGCAATTAAAAAATCCTCAACTTTCTTCTGATCTTCCTCATCAAGTAAGTGATAATACTTATTAACTCCAACAAGTATCCCAAATTTACTAACATTTTTAATGATTGCATTAACAGAAGCTACCTTACCAGATTCATACTTAACAATTTTAGTAGTGGGGGAACCTACCACCTTGGATCTCTTTCCTTTTGACTTTAGTTCCTTCTTCTCTTTCTCATTTTATGTCCCTTCACTCTCTTCATCAACAACTTTCTTAACCCTCCTTGCCTTTTGTTTCTTCCTTTTACCTGTCACCTTTTATCCGCTTTGTGTCTCCTTGGCTGGTGTAGTTTTGATAGGAGGAGAAGGTTTCTCCTTCTTCACTGTTGTGACACTTCTAGTTTGTCGACCGGTTGGGGTACCACCAGTTACACCAACAACTTCAACATCATCATAATATTTTGTTGCACTAGATGAACTAGCTTGCTCTGCAACATATTTAGCTCTTGCTTTCTCAATATGTTCTTTTGTGAAACATTTCTGAATTATGAATTGGTCAACTTCTTTTCTCACATTTCTTTCAATAATAGGTTCAATCAAATCATTGTGCACTTTAAGAGACTTCTCTTGATATGTCCCAAACCTTGGATTCTTTGCATCTATTGGTTGAGCCAAAACCTTCTCTACATATATAGCTAGAATGTCTCTGTCTACTTCATAACCCATAGGCATCACACATGAGGTCCTTGGCTGAATTGCTTCCATCAAACAAGTGTCTATGCCTACAATGAAGCAAATAGTATCCTTATACCTTTCAACAATTTCAGATGGTATCCTTTCCTTTTCATGCATATTCTTCTGAAATTCTTTAAAGTAACCCCATACCTTGCCAGTGAAATCATTTCCTAAGATTCTAATATTGTTTTTGATTTGAATGAAAGTTGGAGTATCCATCGACCATATAATATTACCAATACCAGGGAACATGTTTTGGAAATAGAAAAAACAAACACATGATCACTTAACCATACCTGATTTTTTGTCTCTTAACCTTTTTTTTTTTTATCTTTTCTAGATTCATGAGTAGCTGCTCTCTCATAGCTTCATCCAAATTATAGTCTTCATTTTCCTTGATCATCATATGGTTCGTATGAATAGAACCACTAGATATACTATTCATCTGACTAGAGTGATACACCTTGTAGCGAACAACCATAGATGCATACTTTACCTCTTCATTTGTAATATCATTCACAGTCATCACATGGCCATCCCACTTAGATTTTGTTAATTCGGTCACTTCTTCTTTATGAATGGTGTGAAGAATGGGTACACCACCAGTTGTGCATAGACCAGTTACAACATGGATTGCTTCCTTTGTGATTTTATGGTGTCGATCTAGCCACATGAACTAATCATGAATTCTTCTTAGAACATACCTGACCTAATCATTTTCAAATTCATAGGGGTAATTGACTGCCTGATGAAAACCTTTATCGACAACGTATTTATGCTCATCCTTCAACGCTAAGTTCTAATTATGTAAAAAATAGGTTTTACAAGGACCCAGAACCTTTAAAAAAAGTATTGTAGATATTCAATAAATTCCAGCAGAAACTGTGCCAAAGCACCCAGAAAGGAAAGCCAAAAAGCCTAGCCAACTAACAACCTAATTAAAGAGAGTCCCAAAAATATTCAATTAATAACAGGGACAAAAAAAAAGGGACAAGCCCAGATAAAGGACAGCTACATGTCATCCACAATATCTTGTACCTGAATAACCATTATCTACATCTGATTGACAGAGTTCTTGAGATCTTCAATATCTTTATCTTCCTTTGGACTCGGCTTCCTGGTACTAGCCCGGGTGCATTTGCTAGGTCTCATAGTATCCTTCACCTCTTTACCGTCCTTTTCTCCTCTGTCCTGTTCCAACTCCTCCAGCAAGATCTTCGCATGCCTAGTATATTCTTTAAGGCTCACCACACATTGCTCCCCTATCTTGCGCACTATATCCTCAAGTTTTTCCACCTCACTGTTCAGAATGTGGATTTTCCCCGCATTGTCTTCTTCCACCGCCCTGTCATTTATGTCCTTCGGCTATTTTTCCATGTTGCAAACTTTGTTCACAAGTTCCACCCGGGCTTCAGATCTACCAACTACATCTTTCATTTCATCCAGGAATACTGCAATAGGTTTATCACCAATGCTAATACTTTTAATGAGATTGATCTCAACTTTCATAATTTCCATTTTCTTTTTCATATTAACATTGTCATCTAACATTTTTCCAAAAGTACAGGTAAAATCCACAAGGTAATCCTTGCTTCTCTTCGTATCATTAGACACATAAAATTTACCTATTTCCTCATGCTTCGTTGCATCTTTATCAATGTTTTTGACATGTTCCTCCTTCGTCTTATCATCATCCTTCTGCTCATTATTCTCTATATTCCTTGTGGGGGTTTGTTCCGCTTCTTTACCTTCTTTTTTATCCTCCCTATTCCCTTCTCCATCATCCTCCCTGAGGTTACCCTCTGTATTCTGCTCCTTCTCCATCACATCCTCCTCATACGAGGACACCACAATTCTTCTTTTGCTAGGGTTTTTACCTTTCTGATTGCTCTTAGTTTTGTTTCCCGTAGCTTCCCCGCATTTTCTTTTCTTAGCCTCTTTTTATGTTTGTCCTCATGCTCTTCATCCTCTATTTCCCTCTTCATCCTCTATTTCCTTCTCTATTTTAGAGTCCTCCACCAGAGTCTTCTTCTGGTTAATCTTGGAAGAAAGGCAATTTTTTAGCTTTTTTCTTATTTATTTTGCTCCCCTCCAAGGTATCTTAAGCAATCTCCTTCTCCGTATCAGAGCCCTCCACAATAGGCTTTTTCTGATTTTTCTTAGACGAAGAACCCTTTTTTATTGTGTTTTTTGGAGTTTTATACCCCTGATGGTCTTCTTCATCTTCCTTTGTGTCCTCGTCATACATGATATCTTCCTCTTCACCTTATGTTTCTTCCTCATCCCTCTGATTCTTTTTCAACGGAGGTCTCTCTGCCTTTTTTGTTTTCAGAAGATCATAAATTAAAAGCATAAGACCTTGGTGAGACCTTCAATACTAAGTTATCATGTCACATAACTTCTTATATTATTCATCTATTTCCCCTAATCCTAGGTCTTCCAACTTGCAATGAATAAATGCTCTAACATCCTCTATATGCATAACACCATAGGGCACACTAGTTAGGGCACCCGCTAGGTCATTTTCCATTTACTTGAATGAATGTTTCTTAAACTTTGGTCGTGTCCTCTTAGTAATATCGATTGACTTAGGAGTAGCCATATCACATTTTTAACCACAAATGTAGATATCTAATAAATACCTCAAAAAGTTCACAAGTAGGGTTCTTGTTGAAGAACATGACAACAATCGATTGATTTTCTCTTCAAGATAAACATAAACAATCTCTCCTTATTGCTTAGATCTCTACAAATGGATTGAACAATGCCAATTTGGCTCCACAACAACTTTCAAAATGTGCAAGGTGAAAATGAAATCCAAAATAACCTTTTTATCTCCCTCCACACATGTATATTAAATGCACTTGCTGATAGAACTTACTTTTTCACCGATTGACCCAAAAAATCGTTACCGATGATCAAAACACCATGTAATTTATCAAAGCTTCATAATACACTCCAAAATGCCTTATTGTATCTTTAAATGTTGATAAATCTTACCATACACCTATAGGGGGTCTGAAGATGAATTCAAAAATACTTGCTCCCCCTAAGTCACATGAAGGCTTAGTTTGATAATGAATTCTCCACACCCGATGGAGATGTGGATCCCTTTGATGTCTTATTGTCTTCCTTCTTCTTCCAAATCTTGTTAATCTCTTTCTTGACCTCTTCTACATTCACAATCTGCTTTTATTTCCAATTACTTGATTGGTTTACCGATTGGTTCCTTGTCTTGTAGTTCTTTGCTAGATGTCCAATCTTATGAAAATGAAAACATGACATGCCAGTTGATCTCCATGGTCTAGAATTACCTCTTACAGACCTCATTCTATAATTCACAGCCATGTGTTGATAGTTACCACCGATTGAGCATGTGACATTTAATTTCCTCTCCCTTTGGTAAGGTCTTTCCTGATTCATAGGTGACCTTTGATTTTTCACTCTTGACCTACTCTCATCATCTTTTTGACCATATTTGTTGTAGTTATAACAATAACCATAAAAGCTACTAGATCTATTATTGAATGTAGATCTACAATCATGAGCAGTATGTCCACACTTAGTGCATTTGTAGCAATATCCATCAAAAGTGCTAGCTCTATTTGTAGACCTGCTTCTATATAATTTTGCAGTATGACCCACCTTATGACAATTGAAACATATAGGTTTGTAAGCTTTCTTATCAGAATTTCTTTGTGTTACCTTTGGTGGATACTTTCCTTCTTGCTTGATCCCCTTTGTTCTAGAAGATTCACCAACTTAAAAAGTAGTATGACCGGTATATCCAAGGCATGTGGTCTTTTTCTTCTTTCTTTGATTCCTTAGCTATTCATCAAGTTTTGCAGTACTCTCATTGAATTTATCCAGCAGATCATTAGTAGTTTTCAACTCTCCTTTTAATTGCTCATTCTCGTTTGTTATATTCTTAATCTCCCTTCGTGCTTTTTTCATTTTCTTCATCTGTATCAAGCAGATGTTCATGCAATGTGCTAACTTCTTATCTTGACTTGAAAAATTCATCCTCTACAAATTTTAGTGCCTTATCCTTGGCCTTTAGGGCATCTTTTGCAACTTTCCTTTCATCCTTTATAGTTCTCCTTGCTTTCAAATTTTCACACATCCTGATTGATTGTGCTTCAATCTCTCTCTTAAGGTTTTTCTTATCTTTGTGCAGTTGTTCAATCTCCATAGCCATGGCTCCTAGGGTTGCATCAAATTCATCAGATCCACTTTGTTCAGACAATTTCTCAATGCAGTCTTGACTCTCACTCAATTGTTCAATAAGATCTTGTATTTTATCTCTTGACTACTTCAATTGTTTCTTCAATTCGTCAATGATCATTTCAGCTTCTTTGAGTTGCTTCTCATGCTTCAACAAACCCTCCATATCCACCTTAAGGATCCTACCTAAGTTTTTAGGCTTTTTCAAGGGAACTAGGCTCTTATACCAATTTCTAGTCTTTAAAGGCACTAAGAGTGGGGGTGAAACAGTGAAACCATAAAACTAAAACACTTTTCTAATAGCTTCCACAATAACCAACATTCAAATGAAAATACTACATAGAAGCTTAGCAAATAAAACAATCACACAAAGTAAACTCAAGACACAAGATTTTTCCCATGGAAATCCTTGTTAGAGGGAGAAAACCACATGTGGGAATGGTACCCATAAATTTCACTTGTGCACTACTGAAATCTGCCCTGTTAGGAGCAATTAAAAACACCCTGCTAAGGGTATACCCGATTAAGAGTATCTTTAGTCCAATTAGGAGCTAATACAAGTTTTGTTAAGAACTACCCTATTAAGGGATTACAAAATCCTTCTTAGAGTCGCCTTGTTAGAGGATCTATACTCCAGATCCTGTTAGAGATCCTTCTCACCCTATTAGGAGCAACATAGTTAAAGGATTTGACATGCAACCCTGTTAGGGATTGCCTTGAGATAGACCCAAGAATGAATGATCTGATTATGACACTTCCTGTCTAATAGATCCACTTCAATTCTAATCACATCAATACCTTAAACATCAATTCTCTTTTCTTTATCTTTACACAATCACAATCACCTATCACATCATCACAACTTAACGTAAAACTTGATTTCATTCTTCTTTTATAACAACTTGTCCAAGTCGGCCTTTGCCAATAAAACATTTTACCCACTAACATAAAAATGAAATATGATCATGCCAAAATACATTGGTCAACTCAATAAAGTTAACACAACATTAACCAAGTCATAAATTAAACATTTACTAACACTAAATTGACCAGTTAGCTGATATATCCAAACTCACTCAGCCTGACACCTGTTCTTCTTTCCAGTGTCACTTCAATCTTCAATAACTTGCTTAATTATTCAATCTAACTAATGCGGTCATAGATGTAGCTAGAAATGTCCCTGTAGATGATAAATGCATGACCATAAACCTTAACTCGATCTCCAATTCAAAATCTGGTCACTTGTACCTTGCAAACTGTCTTCTTCCTGGTTGACTGAACACTTCGTCAATTCTCCAATTTGATTCTTCAACACCATCGGTAAAACAAATCTCATGCCTCCAATAGATCATGTTGCCAACAATGACAAAACCATAATACAATCACATGATGAAAACTTAGATTATTTTCATCAAATACCAACAAATTTTCCTTTGGATGAGGAACATGAAACATCATAGAAAGTAAGAGATAATTTGAATTAGAAACAAAAAGACAATGAATGATAAACTTGCATGCAACAAGACAATTGAATTACGAAGGTGTGGGCACATCATCTATGACATCCCAAGTTGAAGGGACACCATCATCCAATGTTGGAGGCACACCATCATATCACGTTGAAGGCACATCATTGTCTACATCCCAATGTGTAGAGACACAATTATCCACATCCCAAGGTGTAGGCACACCATTGTTTCATGTTGGAAGCACACCATTACCTACATCTGAAGGTGTAGGCACAACGACGTGTCATATTAAGGGTATGCCATTAACATCTCAAGTTGGTGAGTATCCATCTTTCACATCTCTATTTCAAGGCACATCATCTTTGGTTGAAGGTATGTAATTCACCCATATTGTTGTTGATGTTCGTAATGTTGAACCCACTCAACAGTTGAGAACACCTCCTAGAATTGTTTATAGAAAGTCAAAATATTTGATTGGTGTTGATACTAATATTTTGCAAGCAATTCCTGACAAGATTCCCAAGCATACTTGTCAAAGATATGCTAATTGTATTTGGAGATCTTATTTTGAGAATTTAAATGTGACAGGAAGATGTCAACTATTTTTTGAAATGATGATAAATCTGAAATTTAAGCCCATAATGAAGATTCTTGGGCTAATAACTATAGATGAGTCAAGTGAAAAATCTATTTTAAAGAATCTAATGACAACATATGAGAGTGTGGGTTCTACATCACACATGAAAGATATTAATGTCACACAAAGTGTACTTACATCGACAATAGTAAGCACTTAAATGAAGAAATCTAAGCTCATTAGAAATACAACCAAAGCATTGAAAATAAGTAGGAAGTCTCTAATGAGAGTTGTGGGAAGACATCAAAGAGTGGAAGAGCCAAATAACAATGAGTTAAGGGCATTTTCCGATAGACTACCGCGAAAAGATAAAGTAATTATTGAAGCTTTGAAATCTTTGATTGAATATTTTTTGAAGAATAACATATGAGTATCTCCTAATCAAAGAGATGTTGTAAGGAGGAGGATTGGTAGTCGAATCCGTGTTCCATATCCAAAACATTTTTTGGATTTAACTTAGACACAATTCTTTGTAGAATTTATACGTATGCATCCTCAAATTAAAATTTGTCAAATATATTTTTAAATGGATAAACCTTTTTATGTGAAGATAGATCACACATGCACAACTTATTGTTGTAGGGTACATATTTAATTTTCTAGCCATTTTGATGTTTATAGGCATATATGTGTAGATTTGCATTCTAACAATGTTTTGCAGGGCTGTAACATAAATGACCCACCTAGATCTTCAAGGGAATTAATATCTACCATTTTATGTGAAAGAGTGGATGGTCAAAAATTTTACAAGCTCTCATTCTTGAATGGTACATGCATATATTGTGGTGGTTTGCAACATTTGATAATTTGTCAGCATATGGAGAGTACAAATGTAATTGGAAATGAAATAGTGGAATTTGGAAAATATAAGATCGTGGCATATGCTCTAAAATATGGAAAAGAGGTGAAAAGATGTGATTTAGTAATTGAAAAGATTCCAGTGTATTAGTTCATGGATATTTTTTTGTGAAAAAATTATCTATGAGTATGCAAGGCATACACATAGAGCTCGATGGTTGGATATGCAATTCAAGTTGTGCAAGGACACATTCCCACTTGATACCATTGTTTCAGTTGTGGACTTCATAAAGAACTACATACTACAACCACAGAACAAGGTGCAAGCAAAGTATTACAACTCTTAAGAGGTTTCTATATTTTTTCATATAACATTCATGCATTCTCTTGAAAGTACATAGGAGAACATGAAAATATTGACAAGGTATCATTTTTACACCAGCAATGATCGCTCGCATTCTACAGAGTTTGTAAACGGTTTCTTTCAACTATTTTATGGTGATTTAGCTAACCTGACATATCATATCATCGAAACATCATATGGTTAGATAATTATGCATCATAATTCAAGAATTTTTTGATGTTTTATTGGTTGAGAAGGATGCAAAAGATCATTGTTATTCAGTATATGTGGAATATCACATAGGTTGGTCATGGAAAGGGAGAGCACAATGGTGCAGGTGCATGTATTCAAAGAGCCTTAGCACGTGAAGAATTAAATTACAAAGAGAAAGCAACATTGTCAGATGCGAGATGTATCATCTAGTGGTGTAATTCTACAATGGGTCTAGGTAATGAAGGTGAGCCTATGGTTCGTAGATTTTTTGGTTGATAGATGAAACTAACATTGTGCCATATGAGGATTATTGTACACTAACAAGATCAAGTGAGCTACACTTTTAGAAGCTCTAATGCGGGTTCATGGAGTATCCACACACAATATATGGTGTTCTTTTGTTCATCACGTGCAAAAGAAGATTGAGATGGGTGCGAGTCAAAGGAGTGGGTTGATGAATGACATACACACAAATTTTGAGCCCACTTGTTGTAATGACCTAAAATGGTCATCTCAATCCCAGACCCCTAATCTCAATTGCTTATCAAGAAATCCTAATCTTGATTATTCTAAGTCCTAAACCAAATAGGCAATTGATCAATTTCAAGTTGATCTTACCCGAACCCTAGGTCCTAATTAATCACCGCACTTGATTAATTAATTAATTCCTAAAAATACATTACATTGGCAAATAAACCTTAAATTAATTATTTAATTGATATTATAATATATTGATTAAATAAATTACTAAATTGTCAATTAAATCCAAAAAAGGAATTAAATTAATTAATTAAGAGAAAATGTCCATTTAGAATCTTTTAAATTATTAAAAATGCATAATATGTCATCAATTTTAGTTGACTGATTCTTGAATTGGAAAAAAATTTGTTTGATTCAGTTAACTCATTCTTGTATATTCTCATTTTGGAAATAATCTAGTTAACTGAAAATAGATTTTGGGAGTTTCCTAAATGATCAATCAGTTAGTTCAGTTAACTGACTCTCTCAACCAATCATTCTTCATGCACGTGGATTGTGCTTCTTCAAATCAAATCTGAGCCACTCTTTGGTTTTCAATCTCGATCGTCCGTTCGAGAGAGATTTCTATAAAAGAGAACCACATTTTCTTCACAAAGGATCCTAGACTTTTGAGTATTGTTATTGTGCAGGTTTTCTAGCATCTTAAGCATTCTAAGTATTGTGAGCATTTAACATTTAGCTTTATCATTCAAGCATTGTTAGTGTTAGGATTAAGTAACACTGAGAGGGGGGCTGAATCAGTATTACAACACTTTAAAATTAAATTTGAAAAATTCCAACTTAACCAAATAATTGCTAAGATGAAAAGAACATAAATACAAAACACATAACTCATAACACCATGAATTTGTTTTCGAGGAAACCCTGGCCAAGGGAAAACTCTAGTGGGGATGGTACCCACAAATATGTACTAAAAGTATTATGTCCTTGTTAGGAGACCTAGCCCTGTTAGGAGCTAAATATTACATTAGCACATTTCCTTGTTAGAGGAATACACAAACCTTGTTAAAGGTATATCGAGCTCACTTCTCACACAATAAGAATTATGATTCTGTTACAATGCTTTTCAAGAATGAACAATACAAGCATCAACTATGCTTAAGTAGTTTCAATTGTAGCTTGCATCACCATCTGTATGATTCTAACATCATAATGCATCCATTCATATGTTCGCACCACATCCATACATTTCTTCTCAAAATCTCTTCATATATATATTTTATTACATTACCCATTCGGCTCCCAAATACATCACAAAATGGAACCAACACTTTTACAAAACTAAAAACAATGTTGGCAATCATACATTACAAAATAGAGGTAGTACTCAAACCAAATCTAACTTAGCATGTTTAGATTCCACATTTCACTTCCTCAATCATCGCGACCATTCAACTACTCTGTCTCGCTATATCATTGTCTTCGCATGACTTCAACTATCTGTATCTTTCATTATTGAACTCCAAAACTCAAGGGACCTTAACTGAAGGTTTATCATACCCCAAAATAACTTTCTCTAAACTTGCATGTCTTTATGCATCATATACTATCTTTGCTGACCAAAACTGTACTTCTGTACTCTATAATTCTGCTTTCTGGACTTAGTCATTTTTACAAGTATCAACTCCAAAACTATGTTTCAATCTAAGAAATCATTCATAACTAATGTGTTTCCATAAATGACAACACTAAGGTGTTCCTGAACACTTCTGAATGAACCACTTGCCAACAATCTCTCCCTTTGGCATTGATGGCAACACTTAGTGAAAAATGACTAAGTGTCAATACCAAAAAGAATATACAAAACACTCTTTATCTATTTTACATATATCTTCTCTACTCTATACATTTTTCATATATTCTCTTCTCCCCCTTTGACATCAATTGCAAAGGTATACAAAAATGTAGAATACAAAACAAAATTTATACAACTGTTTACCAAAAAATTAGACCATCTTCAACACATCTTGAAAAGATCTTTCCAAGATCTTCACTTCTTCATTCCACATCTTGACCAATATTTGACCCACATGGATCAGTCCATTCAGTGCAAAAGAAGATGTCTCTGCTGCCTTTAGCTCGGTAGGCATGTATCCAGTGAGGGCCTTCTCTATCTTCTCCATGTCAGAAAGGTGTATCTCAAGAATTGATAACTTAAGAGTAATCAAACTCTCCAGCATACCAAATCTTCCTATAAATCTCCCTTTCTCAGTTTCCAACATACTTTTCTTATCAAGAAGTCTGTACACTTCCTTGTCTAGCTCTAAAGCGGTGTGGGAGGAGGTGGCACAACTGTGCATCAACTTATCTAGAGCCTTTCTATAATTAGCCATGATATCTACAATATTCTAAATATGTTTGATAAAATTTATACAATGGATGTGTAAACTCCTTCCGTATGCTACACAACCTTTTGCTTCAGAAATTGTATTTTTCAGTATGCCCAAGTCCCATGAGATGGACTTGCATACATACTCTAACTTCTTCGCAAGGTATTTCTATTCTTCCTTTTCCTCTGTGATCTTCTCTAAGGACTCGTAATGACTATCAAAGTAATCCAATACCTTGTTCAGGTTCTCTGCAGTGTCCTTACCTTTGAAAGAAAATGGTATAGGCAAGAGTTTGTTGAAGGTATCAACTCCTTGTCCAGTACCCTTGACTTATTCTCTATTTCCTACTCCAATATCTCCTTAGCTTTAGTAAATGTGATATAAGATGGCTTCATCATCTCATCTTCATCCATACTCTCTACATTTGTACTCAATGTTTTCTCTCCACTTGCCAACAATAAGGTTGAAGAAACAGGTGTCATTACTTCGTGTTTCACTTTAGCCTTACTCTTCGGTTCCTCCACAACCCTATCAATGCTTTCTTGCTCTTGACTCTTAGAGGTCTCTTCCTTAGTAGATTTTACCTTGTCTATATCAATCTTAGACACAGTATTAGTGTTTCCTTCAAAAGGATCATTAGTATCTAGTGAGGTATCTAATACCACAAGCACAACAACAACAAAGAAACCTAGTTGCTTCACAATATTGATAAACTGACTATTACCCTTTCCATCCTTAGGTGAATCAATGTTTATTATTGCAGGCATGGAGGACTCTCCCTTTAGAGTAGTTATAGTGGCCTTGGGTCTAGGAGGTGTGAGCTTCTCAGGTTCATTTTCCCTTAAGATTTTGTCTATCGCCTTGTGAGTATCCTCAATTACTTCATCATACTTTCTTGCCATTATCTTAATCAGCATGTACTTAGTTTTTAACAAGATTTTCAGTGTATTTAGTATACTTTTATGCTCATGAAATGATATCACTGGTAATATGTCTTCACTAGATTTTACACTGATTTGTTCATCTTCTTGTAATGCTAATTTCTTCTTCACTTCAAGTTTATCATAAAACTCATGAGGAATGATACCAACCATCTCTAACAGATTCTTCTTGAAAACTAGCATGTGCTTAATTACAATATCTTCTATAAGGATTTTCTCATTAACATCATACCTATCATAATATTTTCTTACTTGATTTATCTTGCCTTGGTCCACAACTATTTTCTCCATCATTTTCAAGTCAGGTTTCCAAAGTTGTATGTTCACAAGTTTGTCTTGTGATTTCTTCTCTTCTCCTTCTTTCTTCTTTTTCATCTCTTCTACCTTCTTCTCCTTTTCTTAATCTTTCTTCTCTGCATCTGACTCTTTTTCTTCATTTGTTCTCTATTTCTTGGGTGGGTAATTTTGTTTAGAGGACCTTGTTCTCTTCGCAAGGGATTTTGCAACCTTCACAGTCTGTGATGTCTCCATAGGTACTTCTGCCATAGTAGAGGGTGGACTAGATTTTTTCTCAATGTATAGAGGTGGAAGAGCTATAGGGGCAGAACTATCTACTCCAGATGCTCTTTCATTCATCTTCCTTCTTATCTCCTTTATCTCTTCTTTGGTAAAGGCAACTTTACCTGCTAAGTCATCTACAACATTTTCAATTTTCTTTCTCCTAGCCGCTCATGTATGTTATTCTTTGTTCTTAGAGGATTTATCCTCATATGTACCCCATGTTTCCTTTAAAGGATCTAACTCTGAAGATAAAACATGTTCAACCTGCATAGTTAGAACTTCCTTACTCACCTCATACCTCATAGTGTAATACCACTTCATCCTTGGATAAACTCCCTCAAAACAAACACAATCTATTTCAACCATGAAACATATTGTCTCCTTATACTTTTCTACTATCTCCTCAGGCATTGCCATTCTCTATTTCATCTCTCTCTCTCTATAATATTTTGATCATTCCAATAACTCTCCATCAACCCATGTGATATTCTGTCTTTTGTAGCTATTTGATAATTTTAGACCAGTGGGTTCATTATCTCTCTAGGCTCTAGAGTGCATACCTCAAAAATTATGCACAATGTGTATATACATATGTATCAAAAGTGATCCAAATCTGAATTTCTTAGTCCTATATTTCTTTATTTGTCTTACATTCTCCATGAACTGTTGTGCAAGAACTTCACATAGGTTATACTTAGCATTTTATTTTACCATCTTATATGCCATCATTATAACACCAGCAGAAAATGAGTTAGGTCAGCTGCTATAATGGAGTTTGTATCCAATAATCATAACAATAAGTCTAACATCATCCTGGAAGATGTCAACCACTATCATTTATTGCTTATCCCATTTCAAGTAGGTTAGGGTTTCCACCTGCTTCTTGATGTTTTTCTCTATAGCAAGGATGACTCCAGAGTTATCTTGACCAGTAATGTCATGGATCAACTCACTACAAATATTCAAAGGCTTCTCCTCAATCCAAATTAATTGGTCATGCACTCTACTCAATATGATTTTGAACCATTCTTCTTCGTCAAACTCATGCAATTATGTCATTTTCATTATGCTAAGATTCTCAATCATCCTTCCACTTTCCATCCTCTTTAATCATATCCTTCATTTTCTTGAAGATCTCAAAATCTCCTAAGTATTTATACTTGCAATGGATATAAGCCCTAATATCCTCTATATGAAGCTCTCCGTAGGGCATTTGAGAAAATGCCCCTTCTAGATCATCCTCAGTGGATTTGCAAGGATGTCTCTTAAATTTGTATCTAGGTCTCTCAACAACATTAAATATCAAAGGCGCATCCATATTCATAAGTTTTCAAGTGATTTAAATACCTTTTGATTGTTGATTATGTGAATTACCACTTTGATCAAACACACAACACACTTCCTTCCTTTTCTTTTCTTGCATCTTTTTATGTTCTTCATCGACTTTGTTCTTTGAATGATGTTTAGACAAGTTCTTTTGATTAACCTTATACTTCACTACGAAAAGAAATGACATAGTCCCAATAAACTCATCTCTACACATAATCCAGTCAATTAATAATCTGGCGATCACATAATATAGATTGTAGAGCTATGCGATCACAGATATATATTCCATAACATTTCCATATACTCTCCCTAAGCTAGCAAGAGCTTATTCCTCATAATCAGGGGCTGGATAGATTTATGTTGTTTCTTTCAATGCTCCCCCTAAGGCCATGCTTGGCCATTTAGGTCAAAGTAACATCAGGCAAAGATCCAGTAGCATCTATTGACTCTCCCTGAACCTTTGTCTCACTTTGTTCCTTCACTTTCTATACCTTATCATTGTTCATATCTCATGCTTTCCTGAAATGACTATTAAATTCATCCATGTAGTCTGTGAGACTCTTACCAACATCTACAACATTATTCTTTATGATAATAGGTGGAGGTGGATATTTATTATCAGTTCCTTTATATTTTTAAAACTTCACAATGTGTCCTTGATTATGACATTTGTAGTATGGAGGAGGTGGTCTATTCTAATTAACCCGCAACTTAAAATACTTTGCAATGTGCCCAAAGTTATTGCATTTGTAGCATGTCATCTTTGCTTCTCTTTCCTCTCTAATGTAATCCTATTTGTATTGATCAGTTTTTTTGCATTCTGCCTTCTTGTGTCCATATGCATAAGAATTAAGGAAATAACTAGAAAAAGGTTTGAGATGTGCTTTACCTCTGCAATTTATCTTCATGTGTCCAATCTTATTACATCCAAAGCATCTACCTCTGAAAGGTCTTATCTATTTTTTTGGTTCTTCAAGAGTAGGTCTTTCTTCATCAGTCTTTGCTTTAGGTTTTCTTCTTGAGTCTTTGAATATTCAGCTTCATTGAAGCCAAATCCATTCATGCCTCCTTTAGGTTTCTGTCTGTCTCTTTGTTCATAGATCAAGTCACTGCTCATGTGAAGTTTCTCAATATATTTCTTAGCCTCAACTAGTTCTCCTTTGATGATCTGACTATATTTCTCTAATTCCAGGTATTTGTTCTTATAGTCATTAAGTTCAGTCTACATTTTTCTCATCTGAACAATAGCATCCTTTAAGGTTTCTTCAATTTTATTTCTTTCATGCTTTACCAGTTGAATCTCTTTAGCCATCTAAAAAGAAGTAGTTTCATGATCAAGTTTCAAAGTATCTTTCTCTTGTTCAAGCTTTTTTATTTGATCTGAAGTATCATTGCATGAGTCCTCTTTTATCTTATCCATAAGATATTGTATTTGACTCCTAGATAGTTCAAGTTGTTCCTTTAGTTTCTTGATGAAACCCTTGACTCTTCTTAATTTGAATCTCAAGTCACCCTTCTCTGCTTTATCCTTATCAAGGTCTTCAAGTGCTGCTTCAAAATTTTCTTCCAAAATTTCAGAATCCATCTTGATCTCCCTTAAGCTGCTAAGCTTTCTCTCCAAGGGCCAAAAGCTCTGATATTAATCGTTAGGATTAAGTAATACTGAGAGGGAGGGTGAATCAATATTATAACACTTTAAAATTAAACTTAATGAATTCCAACTTAACCAGATAATTGCTGAAATGAAAAGAACATAAGCACAAAACACATAACTCATAACACCATAAATTTGTTGTCGAGGAAACCCTGGCTAAGGGAAAACCCCGATGGGGATGGTACCCACAAATATGTACTAAAAGTATCATGTCCCTGTTAGGATACCTAGCCCTACTAGGAACTGAATATTACATTAGCACATTTCCTTGTTAGAGGAATACAATAACCTTGTTAAAGGTTTACTGAGCTCACTGCTCATACAATCAGAAATATGATTTTATTACAATGCTTTTCAAGAATGAACAATACAAGCATCTACTATGCTTAAGTAGTTCCATTTGTAGCTCGCATCACTATCTATCTGATTCTAACATCATAATGCATCCATTCATATGTTTGTACCACATCCACACTTTGCTTCTCAAAAGCTCTTTATATATATATTTTATTACATTACCCATTTGGCTCCCAAATACATCAAAAAATGGAACCAACACTTTTACAAAACTAAAATACAAATTCGATGATCATACATTACAAAAATAGAGGTAGTACCCAAACCAAATCCAACTTAGCATGTTTATATTCCACATTACACTTCCTCAATCATCGCGACCATTCAACTGCTCTGTCTCATTGTATCACTGTCTTCACATGGCTTTAACTATCTTTATATTTCATTGCTAAACTCCAAAACTCAAGAGACCTTAACTAAAGGTCTATCATACCCCAAAATAGCTTCCTCTAAGCTCAAATGTCTTTATGCATCATATAATGTCTTTGCTGACCAAAAATGTACTTCTGTACTGTGTAATTCTGCTTTCTGGACTTAGTCATTTTTACAAGTCTCAACTCCAAAACTATGTTTCACTCTAAGAAATCATTCATAAATGATGTGTTGCCATAAATTACAAACCTAAGGTGTTCTTGAACACTCCTGAATGAACCACTTTCCAACAGTTAGATTGTTTAGTTTATTTTCAAAGCATTTTCATCTCAAATCTTAGAATCACATTTCATTTGGGTTTTGAAATAAATCTTAGCTAAATCTTGGATTATCAACAAACATGCATCTTGCATATCATTTAGATTAATCTCATTCAAATCATTCTTTTAGATAGAGCCTAAATTCATTGGAATTGCAATGATTTGAGAGCAATTGCACACTCATATGTACTAGAAGGCAATGAGTCACCTTGGTTGTTTCATATTTCAGTAATTTAGTTTGTTTTAAGCAAATGAATAATGACTCATTGAAGTGTTGTGTATATAGTTTTAGAACAATTTTCACACACACATTTTTGGCGCCCATTGTGGGTCAGAACATCCATTTCTATCCTCATGTTTGAATTAATTTTGCAAATCTCAAAATTTTGTCCATACTCTGATTTTGCAGGTAAAACATCATGTTTCATATCTATTTTAGCACAGAGCAAGTTTGAGAATTCCTTCTATCTTCTGTCTATTATTCTTTCAGCGCGTTCCATCTCTATGCTATCACTTTTATAACACATTTGCATTCTTTTTTAGTGCATTTAATCATTTTTAACTTCCATTTCATTTCTGTAGATTGCATGTTTTTATTTTTAGATTTCATGTCATTTCTGTAGGTTGCATGTTGTTCTTTTTAACTTGCATTTCATTTATGTAGGTTGCATGTTTTGCTTTTTAGCTTGTATGTCATTTCTATAGGTTGCATGTCTTTCTTTTTAGCTTGCATGTCATTTCTGTAGATTACATATTTTTCTTTTTAGCTTACATGTCATTTTTGTAGGTTACATGTTTTTCTTTTTTAGCTTGCATATAATTTATGTAGATTGTATGTTTTGATTTTTAGCTTGCATGTCATTTCTGTAGATTGCATGTTTTGCTTTTTAGCTTGCATGTCATTTCTGTAGATTGCATGTTTTTCTTTTTAGATTTCATGTCATGTTTGTAGATTGCATGTATTTTTTGCATTTTAAATTGATAAAAACAACAAGAATTCATTGATTCTCTAAAGCTCACGGTTGCCTTTGTTTTCTATTTTTTCTATTTTCGCAGCATTACAGTGGTTTGCAGGACACTAACAAAGAGCCAAAAACACAAAAAACAAACTATTAAAGGATTGTCTTGCAGGTTTTCGTGTTCTCAGATCAACCAAACTTTTGTGTGTTTTCTTGTTTTTATTAACTAGGAACCCACATGCAAGACATTTTAAAATGAACTTCTGTTTTGTGTTTTAGGAATGGCAAGAATGTCAGGAGATTATGCTCTCACCCTTTTAGGGATGATAAGAAATCCAGAAACATTGTTGTCATTTACCATTTGAGATCGGCACCTTTAGAGGGCCTGTCCAAGTGGGAAAAAGTACTCACCCTTAGAGAATGACCCAAGTGAGAATGAGCTAACGCCAAGCTACTCTAACTCACTATAATAAAATGCTTCCTCGAGACTAAAGCCTTGGAAGATAAGTGACATTTGAGCTTATACTCACCTCTCGCCTGACACATAGTAGGGCCTGTGGGTTTCAATCACGTATTATGACTGCTGGTGTGAAGGTGCTATGTGGGGTTAGTAGCCTTAATTGCTCTTGCACGGACACAAATGATACACTTAAATAGAGATCCCTACTAAATACCTTTTTAGAGTAGTGTCCAAAATCCTTTCTACTTGTTGATACATGTGTTGTGAGATGTGCATGCCTAAGAAACCCCTCATGTACCCTTCTTTTTGAGACAATAAATTTATTAGGATCTCTGGATCTTGAGAAATTCAAAGCTTGGTAGGCCTGAGAAGTGTGTGTTGTGGAGGGGAGCCAGTGCTATCAAGCTTCTAAATATCTAACTTGAATGGGTATTTAATTGTAAAAGGATTCAAACAAGTATTGTCTTTGCTAGCCAAACAAGATTAGGAGTTTGATTGCTATGATTATTACTTTATCATATTGTGTTTGAAGTGTTTGCAAAACTGGAACACCAACATTCAAAAACTGAAAACTATAAAAATGAACACAGAATATCTAACTTGAAACATTTGAACTTGGGGTTTGTCGTACACTGATTATTTGTCTAGATTTTGTACTACATTTCAAGTCTCTAATCAGAAATAGCGAGTTCATACTAGTCTTGTCTTTGGTAACAACCTTTTGATTAGTCTGGCTCTTGTTGTCACAAAACCTTGATACTGTCATGCTAGTCCGTAGATTAGTCCATAGCTATCTTGGTTGTATTTGTCTGTGCTGTCATTATTCTGAGTTGCGAGAGTGGGTTCATTAACCTTGGCTCAAGATTGAAGTCTTTGCTTCTCCCTCTTAGTTGGACTTATCTTGTTTTCATTCTCACTTGATCTTGGACTTAGTTGACATGTTGATATTGTTTCAACACTTGTTAGGCAAAGCAATCAATTCATGCCGATGCAAACTAGAGGCTCTCTCTTTTATTCTTGTTGTCATCAATCTTCTAAGCATGTACATCAAGACAATCTTACATTGGATAAAAACAAATGGGCTAAACCTTATGGTCTTAACAACAAGAAAGAAGAGATTCTTATTGTAGCCCTATCAAAACAAATTCAATCTTTGAAGACAAAAAATTCAAGAGTTCAAGAAAGAAAGAGATACAACCTCAGAAGGGTATTCCTTATGATTAATATGTCCTTTTCTATTTGATCATGATTCACACAGCTCTCCACTTCCTTCTAAAATGGATAAATCCTGGTGTGATAGTCCTATCTTTGATCAAGAGAGTGAAGAGGAAGCTACGACAAATTCAGCTAAAAGTCTTCTCTATCTTCAAGAGGAAGACATTACAAGTCAAGAAGAGTCTAATTATCCTTTAGAGAGAATATTTACTCCTTTGGGACAATATAATAAATCAGAATTGGAAAAACTTCTTGGGCATGATATCATCACATTACCTCAAGCCACATCACATGGATTGACATTCTTGAGTACCTATTGTGCATATCATCGACAAAATGAGCATAAAACTTCATCTTGCATGGAGTTGAAACATAAAATCCAAGATCTCATAGATGATGGCATAATCAAAGTGGAAAATCCTAATGATTCATCTAATCTCAACCATGATCAATATAAGGAATCCATGTCTAGCAATGGTTCACATATCATATCTACTTCTTCTACCATTCCTCCATTTCCTAAAGCTTCTCAACCAACCACACCATCTCTATAAAGAACTAAGCCTAATGACGACTATGTCTACCTTCAAGGACTACCTCTAAAAGAAACCCAAGCTAATTTGTATTCTTATGTAAATCTATTCAATTCTTCAATGATTATAGATCTTGAGATATCAGATGCTTCAACAACTATCAAGCCTATTCCAAATTATTGTCTATCTTCCTATCAATAATCCCATATGCAGATCAAAAATCCTACCTCATCCTTAGAAATGGCTCCATGTCAAGAGGGCGATCCCAAGTGTGAAGAAATAAATATTAGTAATTATCAAGATAAAGACATTATCCAATCCCCTCCAACATTTGACGAAGGTCCCGTATCCCATGAGTTTGAGGATGATCCTCTCACATTATTTCATTTCTTCCAAGAAGATATCCATCCACCTAAAGAGATACATATCCATCCACCTCCCAAGCAAGATCAAGATATCCTTTCCGCCATCTCTAGTGAGCCTATTGAAAATCAAGAGCAAAGTACCCTTTATACACCATCTATAGATCCTTGTTAAGATCAGAGCATCCCATCATCTCCTTTTCATGCTCCTCCATATCCACCTCAAGAAAACATCATTCCTCAAAATCCCTTTCATAACAATAAATCCCCTCAAGCTTCAGTTTCTCCTATCAAAGCTACTCTTGAGCCTATTGGTATAAAGATAAATCTTAAAGATGAGAGTCTCAACAATTCAACTCACTCCAAAGATGTTGATACTCCTTGCATACCTTATATCCATCCCTTCAAACATAGCTGTATGCCTTCACCATCTTCCAAATCCATCCTTGGTCCATATATCCCAAAGCTAAATCCTTGAAAGCTTCTAGCTATATTGGGTCCTTACATCCCTCCATCCACCATGCCTATCACTACTAGCTTGTCATTCGCTTACCCTCTCCCTATCAAGCTCAATAAAGACTTGCATCCTTAAACCCTCCCTATCAACCAATCCATATGAACCAGCCATATAAGGCCTATTCATCCACAGTTCCCAAGTCTTTTGGAAGCAATTTGGATGTGCAACAAAGAAATAAGAAATTCAAGAATCTATTTATATATGAAGATCACTATGTCTAGTCTAATCGACACGTGATTACAAAGAAAAATCAAATATTCAAGAGACCACAAGGATCCACTAAGCAAAGAATAAAATCAAAGAAAATATGGGTTCCTGAATCCACCATGGAAGAATTGCATTCTAAATCATCCAAAAGCAAAGGAAAATATAAATTTATGTGGATTCCCAAGTCTCTCTTAAAAGACTTGAACAAAAAAGAAAAATTAGAGTTGGCATCCAAGCTTCCAAAGTATTCCACTTCATCTCCATCTAAACATACCCATCTTTTAACTCTAGTTTGGGTCCTCATGTCCCAAAATCCATTACCTTGAATACTTCACCCCCTTCTCCATCCATCTTGGGTCCTCATGTACCAAGATCCATAGCCACTCATAGATCAAATCCTCAAGCTATTCCATCCATTTTACCTCCATCCATCCACTACCCTTCAAGGTGTGTGTTAATGTTGATCTTATCACCATTTTGATCTACCTCTACACAAAACTTTCAATACCCTATCCGTCATCCTGCACCTACCTACTACCCATCCATCCCATATCCTTACATTCCTCTTATCCAATCCATCACATAAATCCTTGGCTACCATCTTCCTTATCCTCCATATCATTCTTCTCTACCATCACCCTATCGGCATCTTTAAGAATACTTTCAGCTGCCTTGGCCTATCATAGCATATCCTTCAAAGGAGCACTATCCAAAGGAAAGAGACTTAAAGTTTATCCATAAAATTATAAGTACAAAAAAAATAGAAAAAGTGCTTTGGTGAAAACCTCATAAACATGCGCCTTGGTAGCAAAAGTAAAGAGAAATAAATCCATCCTATGAGTAATTCCACTTCTTGTGGCACCATGTATAAGTACCATGATGAAAACCTGACAAAAAGACATCATGGATAATTCCTCCTACTTGCACTCTTCACTTGGGGGCAAATTACTTCCATGTCATCTTATCCATCATATCTTATATCCAGCTAGCCCATGAGCATCCATGTTCCTTTTGGTGATCTTGATAAGGTTGAGCATATCCATGAGCATCATGTATCCTGACATTCATTATCCTTTCCATCAGCCTATTCACTTGCTCTCACCCATGGTACTCTATTGTGATCTTTCTTATCCCAAGTCAATACTCACTATCCATAAACATCCTTTGCAGTAATACCAAAACATTCACTTATACCTCCATTATCCCTTATCCCAATCGTGTTATCCCATCACTATCCTATCTAATTGACCCCTTGGTCTTGATCAAAATGAAGATTGAAAAATGCAAAACAGTTTCTCAAAAAATTATTGACATGTCCATTCTTTTGGACCACATGCTTTTCATGACATCAGGTCATTATCCTATAGGTTATCTGGCACTGCTCCATGAGCCTAGATTGCTATATTCTTTTTTCCCTAGCTTGGGTAATCTTGTGAAAATTGTCCTTGAGGGTTGCATTCCCCCTCTTCATCCATAATTGTTTATTCGCCTCATCCATCAATTTTCTAATCCATCTGTAATGTTCTACACCTTGCTAGACACTGGGGGAAAACCAATGTGATCTTGCTTGAGAATTAATAATCTCTAAGAAGATAGAAAAAGTGAAAAATGTCCTAAAGAAAAGCTAAAAATTGGAAAACGTCCTGAAAAAATGATCATCTTGGTGAAAACCTAGCAATAGACACTCTGATGCATCAATCCAAAAAAATCAAAAAGAGAAAAAAATGAAAAAAAAAAAAAAATGAAAAAAAGAAGAAAAAGTGAAAAAGAAGAAAAAGTGCCTTGGTGAAAACCTGGTAAACAAGCACCCTGGTAGCAAAAATAAAATCTCTGCCAAGTAGGTGAAAACCTGGTAAACAGGCACCTCTTGTACTCAACGCTCCATATATCAATGCTCAATCTTGGAAATCATTTTCGCTTTAGTTTATGAATAAGATTTCAGTCACTTTTGTGACATTGCGGTTCTTCTGAGAACCCTCCTGGCTTGAAACCGATCCAGAGTCATAGTCTGGGGGCAATCAAATCAGCTTTGTCCCAGCAGTATGAGTCAAGTCAATCCTCTATCAGAATTCGTTACTAGAGGGAAAGGGCTCCAATTTGATCAACTCATCGAACAAAATCAGAGTCAGTAATCTTGTCATTTTTGCAGGACAATCCACTACTGACACACTGGTGTTTCTTAACACCCCAATCAAAAGTGTTTCTTAACGTTATTCATTCGGATACATATGTATTTCTTAACACACATTAGATAACGCGGATCAAACAAAAGATCGATAACAATCAAACACAACACACTCACAAGCATAATGGTGTTTCTCAACACCTCATGTTGGAGCTCTAAAATTATGGATAATTTTGGAGTGACTAGGTTTAAAATTTTCTCTAAGGCACAAGTCACTGCCCCAAAAAGCTTTTGAAAGGGCCCTAGTTTGCATGCATGTAAAAAGAGACCCTGATCTTTTCATGAGAAACCACTTGGAGAGTGTGTTCCACACCTTTCATAGAGTGATTATAGGAGGTTTCATCTTTTAAAACTCAGTTTGGATGTGTTTTGGAGATAGCCATTTGGAGGTCATTACCCAATTCTGCACTTGTTCATGTTTCTAGTTTTATCAAATGACCCACTTTGATGGTTTTTTATCTTTGGTCAAATGGATATGCATAATTTAAGGAGTGTTCCAAGGTGTTGTAGCCATGAAAATGAGTTGGCATGTCCATCTGCAGATCCCTGTGAGTTTATATGATAAGTTTCCCATAGCCTTTCAGTTTGCAATTTATTCTGTTTCTCAGAGTCTGAATTGCAGAGTTACAAAATACCCCTACTAAGAGGTCTTACAGTGTGTACCCAGTTGAATGCCCTGAAGAATTGAGTGTTCCCCTACATTTTAAACATGGAAATGAACCTTCCTAAAGAGTTTTAGATCATGGTCGATCCATTTGACCACTTTGCCCAGCCGATTCCAAATTAGATTTCTGCAAATTCACTATGTTTGAGTTTAGAAAGTTTTGAAGGGCCGACTTTGAAGATTAGTGTTGGTTGACCAGTTGACCATTGGAGAAAACTAGTTACAACATTTTTTCTATATGTAAAAAGGAATCTATGCCCAAACTTTCAGACTTTAAGGTGTGCATTTGATTGGTCTGTGAAATTAAAACCAAAAGCCATTTATTCAAGTTGCCAAAGTTGACAGAGTTGTATTTGTTAGAGTAATCAGTTTACTCTTCTTCGGCTTATGCTTTCACTTAAGTGCATATAATTAATACTTTATATTAATTATATTGTGCATCCTAGCTTTTAGGTTTTAGGGTTTGTTCACCTTTATAAGG
>MU224254.1:6293940-6318584 GCA_018584345.1 Thuja plicata | reverse complement strand
ATTGTACTACTGGCTTTGAGAGAGTCTCTTGAAGTCATGCCTTTTGTCTTTGCTTGCTTTTATATCTCTTTTTGGGGTAGGGTTTTTCCCACTGGGTTTTCTCTATTTCCCCGGTTCACAGAGATTTGTTTGTAGTTGGGTACCTGATCAGGCCTTATTGCCGGGACCCATTTCTTGCTTTCTTAGTCTTGCTAGGTTTGCTTTCTCCCTGCGTTCAGCTTAAGGGGGGGTGTTAGAGTAATCAGTTTACTCTTCTTCGGCTTATGCTTTCACTTAAGTGCATATAATTAATACTTTATATTAATTATATTGTGCATCCTAGCTTTTAGGTTTTAGGGTTTGTTCACCTTTATAAGGTCGAACTTTGTAATTCTCTTAATTAATTCAGATTATAATTTAGCTCTCATTTTCTGAGCAACTTCTGAGTTCTTCAGCCTTTTCGCTTTTTGCTTCTACTTTGTATCAGGTTCTTGCATGCAGGTATATTCGGGGTCTGTGGATTTGCATGTTTGCAATTCCAACAGTATTTGCATAACAGTCATCTTCAGAGGTTTGTAACTTTGTATCAGATGATTGGTTTGAGATGAGATTTGTTTCTTTTCACTCCCTATATGAAATTCTTCTACCAGGTTCAGTGGTTGAGCTTCGAGACATGGTTTGGTATTTTTGCAAAGGTAAATCCAAAGTCATTTTTCTGTGTCTTCACATCTTGATTTTTAGTGAGCTTCAGAGTAGTCATTTTCAGAGATGCATAATTTGTGACTAGTTGATGTCCTTATCAAGCCAGTGGTTGATCCATAATAACAACATTCTAATGAACTTATGTGCAAAACTTCAAAGCCTCAGGAGTCCATTTGGTATTTTTACCAAATCAATATGAAATGCAATGTTTTGTGTTTTGAGGTTGCATCTTCAGAACAAGTTGAACATAGGTAAGTTTGAGCATCAATAACTTACTGATATGTGGGCATCTTGCAAATCCATTTGGAACCTGTGTTCACATGTTGGAGATGAGTGTATGTTTCAAACTGCGTGATTTCAGGAGGTCATTTGATCATATTGTGAAGCCATTTCTGGAGGCCAATTGATATTTGTGAGATCAGCTTTGCAAAGGTATAGATGTTTTATTGTTATGATCGCCAATTAAATGATTTATGGTTTGATTGCACTGAAGGCCCCGTTTGAGTTATTTGAAGGTGAAAAAAAATTTCAAAGTGATAATTCTCAAACCAAGTTTCCAAGGACCCATATTTTATTGTTAAGGTTCATTGCTCTTTCTGTATGGGTTCTAGAGTATATTATTATTTTAAACCATTTATGGTTTAAATAATAGTATTTTGGATGTTAGTTTTGTAGAGTAAGTATTTGAAGATAAGGCTTACAAATAATTGTGCCAAAAGGCCTCTTAAGGTTAGCAGAAGTAATGCCTAGAGTGCAGGAAAGATATGACACCTTCATTACTTGCTCTCTTTGTTTCTTCATGTGCTGAAGCAAATTCATTATGATAAATTCTTAGAATTAAAAATAGAGGCAAGAATTCAAGGAAATGGCGAAGGATGTAGAAGCATAGGCCACACACACTAGCTATTTTACATTGTGCCTTAAGCCTCAATGCAAAATGAGGAGTCACAGGCAAATGACTGTTTGAAACATGCCTAAATAAAATGTCAAAGAGCACATCAAGGCAAAGTATGGAATCATCGGCAAGGTATGTGAACATTTTGATAGGGTGCCTTAATGAAATATAAGAGCACATGCATGCAGTGCATGGACATGTGAATGAGGCTACACATTGTGCCAAGGAGGTAGCTCAAATGAGTAGGAAGCCTGTGCAATGCATGCACAGAGGCATAATGCCAAAGCCCGTGCAATTGCAAGGCAAGTGAAATGCTAGGCAAGTGTAATGCTTCCAAAAGACCTTTGCATGGGTATTAAGGTGTTGTGCATTTGAATGGAGGCTACGTGGTCTCCAAAGGCCTACGCATGAAGCAAAGACCAGAAGGAAGAGCCTATGCATTTGAAGACTAAGCAAATTGCTCTTGGCAGTTGTAAATACAAGAAGTCTGCACAACATAATCTAAAGGAGGCTACGCGTGAGTGAAGGAATGCTCCCACAACATTTGCCAATAGTCCCCCCTTGCCTGTGCAATGTGGAAGAAAGAAGGAAACATTTAGAAACTTCAAGCATTTTGAGGTAGCGCATGAGACATAGAACAAAGGCAACGCATGTAAATGGAAGGAAGGCCTGCGCAAGAGACGATAAGGAGGTTGTGTAGTGGAAAGAACTTAAATGTATTTTTTGTTGGAAAATGTAACTGGTAGATGTAAATGCCTTACATGTTGTGCAATGTTCAAAAGAGAGCCTACATAGAAGATAATAAAAATGCAAAGCCTGCACAATAAAACATGAAGGCATGCACTTGAAATAAAGAGAAGGTTGTGCATGTTTGGAATGTAAAGACTAGGCACATGAAATGTTTAACAATGCCTTAAGAAGCTGCGCTAGATTTCAAAGAATGCAGTGCATGATTAAAAGGGGGCTGCATGGTAAAACAGAAAAGGAGGAGGTTTTAACTTCTTTATTCCACATGCACTTGGTGGAGGTTCTATGTAATGTTTTTATATGTTTTCACTTGCAAGTTATATGAATTAAGAGCCAAGAGCTCTTGGTGCATGCGCCCAGTGGGGGTGTGGACACTATGCTCTTACCAGTGGTAGGTGGTAACATGTTTTTGGACGCGCAAGTGGAAAATTTTAAAAAACTTACAAAAACAATATCCCACATTGGTGGGGTAAAGAACTACAAGTGTTTAAAAGGTAAAACGCTTACATAGTGATATGAAGAAAGAGCCCGAAGGCTCTTGGTGATGCATTTAGGTTGAGCTCGTTGGTGACATACTCATGCTAGCTAGGTGGGAAACCTCGGTGGAAGACAAAGCAATTTTGGTGGGGCCCACAAAGGTGAGGTGGCAGATGACATGGCAAAGGAAGCAATGAATCGTGTGCAAATCTCAAGGCAGTGCAAATCGATGATAGGCGCAATGCCTTAGCCCATAGATGATCAAGATGATCTCATTGAGGCATTACACCTATGCAACATGTGGCAGAGCCGACAATAGGGCACAGGTAGGTGGACCTAGGTGGTGGTGATGTGGCTGTTAGTAATAACTGAGAGGGGGGGTGAATCAGTGGCTTCAAAAAATTTTCTATATTCTAACCACCAATCAAATAAACCTCAGATTATTATGTCCCTTAGAAGATGCATGCCATGAAATACTTTATGATAATTAAATGTCTATCGGTTTTCCTTTTCTGACCTTATTCTCCTTGATTACCGATAAGCAGTAAAACTTATTTACCGACACTTAGTAAATATGTAGAGTATACCAATAAATCCAGAAATGCATATGTGAAATGTAAAACAATAAAGTAATAAACCATACACACATAACACACAAATTTTAACGTGGAAACCCTGTTAATGGAAAAACCACTGGGACCGGTACCCCAAATTTTCACTCTTCTGAAGTGAGCCCTGTTAAGAGCCAACCCTGTTAAAGGTTATAAACACACTATTAGGTGTGACCTTGTTAGAGGATTTTATACATAGAGGTTGTCACTTAGTATCGGGCAACTCAATTTGCTACCATCCTTGAATCGACCTCCTTCTTAGAATGTCAATAGGCTTTAGGCAAATCCAGTGCTACTTTCATGAATCAACCTTTTTGGCACTCCTTGGGATGTACCTCAATATATAGAAGACTGATAAGTCCTACTCTGTTAAGAGACTTGATGCTTCAATGGTTAAACTGAAACACAATGACCTGTTTCTAATGCAACTTGAATTGCAGATTTTCATATCTATTTAAGTACATTACCTCTCTGATCAATGTATCAATTCAATTCTTTGTGCTCCACACTTTCTACTTTGTGATGTTGTGCTTCACTGTTTGTCGGTGTCTGCAGAATTTCTTAGCTCTTCTTTCAGCTTGATTGATCAGTACTGCATGAAGTTGTTCTTCATCAGTTTCTCTTCAGCATCCTCTTTCTATTCACCCCTGTGATTGTGATTAATTGGAAATGAATTAAGCTTGTCTCTTATATAGACATGATATTCACCGTTTCTTGATTCTTGATTCTTTATTCTTGGCGTGAAAAACAATCTAGCCAATCTGATTTAAAGCATAACTCCTAATTTATCTCATAGTTATCTTTATTACAATTGTACAAATATTCTTTAAATAAATCACTTAACTCTGGTTGAATAAAATAATGAAAACAACTAGTTAAGTCTTTCTTTAGCTCTTGCCAGTTAGATATTTTGTCATTTTCTGAACTCTCTGTTCTGTCGGTCAACTCTGCAGTTAGTTGATAGTGACAACTGCCAGTTCCATCGGTGTGACTCTAGTCAGCTTCAGGATCTCCGTCCATTAGGCATCATTGGATTTTACTCGTTAGGAAATACCGTCTTCTTCTCGTTGGGTATCACTGTGACTTTGGTTCTTTGCCTTTACTGATGGTGTGCACTCTGTCGGTTTTATCTATCACTTAGTGAATACTTGAATTTTATGCATTGCTGAAAGCATAACCTTTGTTGCATATATTCCCTGAAGTCTTTGGCATTATATACATGACTGCACAGATGATATCAAGTTGACATAAATGAAAATACAAACCATTAACTGATTTAATGTCTTGCATTATCTTCAACTTAACATTATCAAACATTTAATTAGTTATATGTCATCAATCTCTCCCTTTGGCATTGATGGCAACAAATACTATTATCACACTGTACTATTTCTAATACAATATGAAATACAATTGTTGAGATTCATCAAACTACAATACATTTTGTTTTGATAACCGATAAAAATGTCTGACCACCGGTAAGCTCTGTATTAGCTTAGATTTGATTCTTGTAGTTCTCCGTGTTTTTCTTGTTCTGATGTGTTGCGTCCTTTCCTTGTTTCAATATCTCTCTTTTGACTATTCTACTTCTTTGATGTCTCTGTCTCTTTTCAGCAACTCTCCCTTTGGATATAATCTCTCCTTGTTGGAGTAATCTGATAATGGATAATCTTTCTTATTTTTCTGAAGAATGTGATAATATGGATACTTTCTCTCCCTTTGACAACAATACCAAACAAATATCTCATGGATATCTGAAATTAATGTTAAATAATCATTTTCTTCCATCCATAATATATTCCTTGAATTTCCCTTATCCATTAACAATACAACAATATGCTCTGGTGCTCGGTTCTGATATATACCTGCTTGTATATAGATGTAGCTTTGAAGTTTATCCTTTTGTTTGCATCAACATGAATGATATTCTGATAATATATAGGCTGATGCAGCCTTCAGTCTTTTACTGACTGGTAGACAAGGGTTTGACCCCTAGTCTCTTTCTCAGGTACTCAAATGTATCCTTGGGCAGTGGCTTGGTGAAGATATCAGCCAATTGTTCTTTTGATTGCACATACTCAAGTATCACCTCTTTTTCTTGAAATTTCTCTCTTAAGTAATGATACTTGATGGCAATGTGTTTAGTCTTGGAATGTATGACTGGATTCTTGGAAATATTTATTGCACTGGTGTTATCACAATAGATAATCACTGGTTTTGAGATTTTCATATGCATACCTTCCAGCAACTGTTTGATCCATGCAATATTTGAGCAATTTGTAGAAGCAACAACATATTCTGGTTCTACAGTAGACTGTGAGATGCATCCTTGCTTCTTGCTAATCCATGTGACAAGTCTGTCACCCATAAAGAATGCTCCTCTAGTTGTGCTCTTCCGGTCATCAAGATTTCCAGCCCAATCAGCATCGGTAAACACTTTTAGTTCAAATTTTCCTTCTCTTTTATACCATAAGCCAAATTCCTCAGTATTCTTTAGATATCTTAGGATTCTATTCACAGCAGTCATATGTGATTCCCTGGGGTTAGCAGAAAATCTAGCAACAATTCCTACTACATGTGCAATATCTAGTCTAGTGTGTACAACATACATGAGTTTTCCTATCATTGATCTGTACAAATTCTGATTTACCTCTATTGTCTTCTCTTCCTTTGTTAACTTACATCTAGTAGCCATCGGTGTTCCAACTAGTTTGGAATCTTCCATCTTGAATATTTTCAGGACCTCTTTGATGTATTTGGACTGTGTAATGAAAATACCTTTATTTTGTTGAATGATCTGTAGACCAAGAAAGAACTTGATCTCTCCAAACATAGACATCTTGAATTCTTTGCTCATCTCATCAACAAATGATTTGCATAGCATATCATTTCCTCCAAATATGATGTCATTAACAAATATTTCAACAATCAAAGTGTTAGCATCAATATCTTCTTTCAAATAAAGATTACTGTTTTCACTAGTCCTTATGAATCCAATACTTATTAGATAGGAATGAAGTCATTCATACTAGGCTCTAGGAGCTTATTTCAATCCATACAAGGCTTTGTGAAGTCTACATACCAGGTTCCTCTTGTCTGGATCTACAAACCCTTCTGGTTGCTCAATGTATACCTCTTCTTCAAGTATTCCATTTAGGAATGCTAACTTGACATCCATTTGATATACTTTGAATCCTTTGAATGCAGTATAAGCAAGTAGTATTCTTACTCCTAGCCTAGCAATGGGTGCAAAGGTCTCTCCATAGTCTATACCTTCCTCTTGTGCATACCCTTTGTATACTAGTCTTGCTTTGTTCCTTGTGACTTCTCCATTCTTGTTCAGCTTATTCCTGAATAGCCATTTTGTACTGATGACATTCTTGTCATCTAGTCTTGGCACAAGTGACCATGTTTTTTTCTTCTCAATCTGCTCAATCGCATCATTCATAGCACATATCCATTCTTCATTATCTAGTGCAGCATTGACAGATTTTTGTTCAAACTCACAAATTAAACAATTTGAGTTTAAAGACTTACTTCTTGTTCTTGTACTAGATTTCTTATCTCTTATGTTCTGGATCTCTGGATGGTTCCTTCCTACATATCTTGCAAGTATAGGTACAGTTCTTTGTCTATCAACTTGATCATTTTCCTAATCTTCATTCTGTTCTTCATTACCTTGCACATTTTCTTGATCATTATCCTGACCGTCGATAACAACATTCTGACCGTCGATTGCAATATTCTGTTGTTCAAGGATTAAGCATTGTTGCTCGGGTAGAGTGTTGGGTTCTTCAAAATATACAAACTCTTTGTAGTCCTTTGGTTCTTTTGTGCTTTCCAGCTCATTCTTTTATGCAAACTCATCAATCTTTACATTTGCACTTTCAACTATTTTGTTAGAGGCCTTGATAAGACATTTAAAAGCTTTGCTTTTGGTAGAATACCCTAGAAAAATACCTTCATCAATTTTGGCGTCAAGATTTCCATTTGTATCATCCTTTAAGACATAACATTGACTACCAAAGATCTTAAAGTAACTTACATTGGGTGTTTTACCATACCATAGCTCATAAGGTGTCTTCTTTGTGTCCTTCAATTGTACTTTGTTTAGTGTATAAACAGCAGTGCTGATAGCTTCCCTCCAGAAGATTTGGGTGATGCCTTTCTCTATCATCAATGTTCTTGCACAATCAACTATTGATATGTTCCTTCTCTCAGCAATCCCATTTTTCTATGGTGTTCTTGGTTCAGAAACCTATCTTTTTATACCATGCTCATTACAAGAAATTAGTGAATTCATCTGATATAAATTCTCCTCCTCTATCTGATCTCAAACATTTTAAATCCTTACCACTTTGTTTTTCTACCATGGCCTTATACCACTTAAACATCTTGAATGCTTTAGATTTATCTTTTAGAAATATAACTGTCATCATTCTAGAATAATCATCAACAAAGAAAATAAAATATCTATCTCTATAATAGCTCTTTGTCTTCATAGGTCCACATAAATCAATATGGATTAATTCTAGAATATCATCATAATATGCAAAAGTAAGATTAAAGTGCAGGAAAAATAATTAATGTGCAAAGCAAATATGTAAACCATTAAATTAAAGGAAAATTAAATTCACACATATCGATTAATCTTATTCTGCACAAAATCTTCACATTACATTAAGTCTGCACAATACATTGGAAGCATTCACCAGAGAAATTGGGGAATTTTAAAAATGCAAAGCACCAAACAAATAGGAGGATACGTGATGATGAAACTAAAATCAGATTTTTAGTTCTTTGGAAGTTAGAGGATATTTTTCCAAGCAGTTCAAAGACACTTGAAGGGAGAAGATTTTTCTCAAATGTTATGGAGGGAAGACAGGTGGATGTTATGGAGGGAAGACAGGTGGTGACTTTGAGAAGATATCTGATTGTCTCTCTTTCTATATTATTCCTTCTTCTTCATTTTTAGGGGTTCTGACTTCTGAGACAAACTCTCTAGATTTTCAAGGTTCCATTAATGCAAGTTCTGGTTAAGATTAGTTTTATAATTTTAGAGTATTTTTTCATTTGTATATATTGAAGCAAAGTTTTATTAATGAAATACAAATGAAATCTCTTTGCAAGCACTTGATGTCTCTATGTATTTTTTTGGAATTCTTATGAACTAGACTTGTAAGGCTTTCTGGTTTGTCATCTACAAGGTAGATTGTGATATTATTCTTGAGTTTCCTTCAAGGAAGGAGTAAATCTTGTTGGATAATTTATGAGAATGTCAAGGATATGTGGATCTAATGATCATGTATTTGTGATGAAAGATGTAGTATGTAAGGCATTTTACTGGTTTCAGATGTATTGAGTTGTGAATATTTGTGAAAGTCAGTTCAACTTGACTCCATACCCAATGGATTAGGAACTAGTCTTATACCAGAATTGCGGCAAAATAATTTTAATCAACATTTACCTTTTTGTTTTAAGGGCATTAAATGATTGTCAGATTTAGTTTGATGGGTAGGAATCCATCCCATGATTCACTGAAAGAGTGAATCCAATAGGTGCACCCGCCTGAGCCTCTGAGCTCGAAGTGAACGAGGATTGAATCCTTGTTGTATTATCCTTTTTTATACTTATTTTTTTTTGGGTTAGAGAGAGTTATAGATTTGGGTTTTCATAGATTTGCACGAAAAAGTGCTAACACCTCCTACACGTACACATCCAAGGAACTTTAAAATTGGTTGCAGTATGCTGAACTTCTCTTTGTATGTCGTATGTTCTCATTGATTTTCATTAATATTTTCTTTGTCTATTGCTTGTTGGTGTGGTCCTGATGATCCTACAATGCCAAATAAACAAGGGTGTATGTGATAAAAGCTCCTGCATTAAGGTAGAAAAGCCTCACATCGCTCGATATTGTTTACTTGCTTGCCAAGGTGAGGTCAAAATTATCTCATTGACTGTTATTGCTCTACTTTTTTATGCAAGATCGTACTCATGGTTATCTCAACTTTGAATGCCTCGATACTAGTGTACTCTTACAACATCAACTGGAAATGAAGTTAAGGTATCTTAGCTTTTGTTCCCCGATGCTTATGTTAGTTTCCCATATATTATCCGATGAAAGTCATATTCATTTCTTATGATCGTAGTAGCACTAGTAAGGATTTTATTGACTCCAATGTTCCCAAATCGCTCAATGACAAAAAATTTCAAGGCTAAAGTTCAGTGACTACACCTTAGGTTGCATTCATGGTAATTTTGCATTGCATCTACATGGTGTTGAAATTTGCATAATATATTTATCTTTCTCCAATGTGGGATCTAAAGCTTGAATAGATCAATCTTCCTTTTGCCAAGTGATCAGTTGTGCATTGATTGATGTGAAAATGACACCCTTGGCTAATTCAACTATCATGATTCCATTTTTGTGATCGAAATTGAAATTTGAGATCATTTTACTTGTCATTTTTTACGTTTGACTTTTTCAATCAACTATTGCCAACCGCTTGCGCAATAAGTATTTTTGGACTCCAACTATTGGAAATATCTTGTTCTTTTCTTCTAAGTAATCCATGTATCATAATTTTGGTCAAGCTTGGTCAACATAACTTCCATCAAGTGCAGATTCTGTCCTAACCGCTTGGGACCTCTTTCTAATCAGCTCATCTTATTCCTATATCATGTTAGCAATCAAATTGATTTCGATCACTGGGGCACCTATCCATATTTCAATTTCACTCCCGAGGGGGCAAGATTAGGACATCAACAGTCCAGTGATCACATCCTTAATCAAGATCCCATCGCTTGGGGAATCTCAGCTTCATCACATCAAATCAAGTTGAGATCATCTTAAATCAAAGGCAACCTAATCAAAGGTCTTATACAATGGTGAACACACTCGAAACCAGACAAGATTAGTCTTATATGGTCTATTCATTATTGAAACCAGATACATTGATCAAATTGGATTCATCACTTCAAATCAAGTCAATTTTCTTGCTAATCAAATCTCTTAACATTAATCAGTTTCATCACTTCAAACCAAACTGGTTATTCATTCAAACCATTAAAAAGGTTTAAGAGTTCTTGATAGATGTTTAGTTTCATTGCTTCAAATCAAATTGAGCATTCTGTTTTATATCTTTTGATTGATCTTAGTTGAATCAAGCTCAGAGTCGGTCTTCCTCGACAAGAATAGTTTCATCGCTTCAAATCAAACTATTCTTCGTCTCATCGCTAATTGGTCTTTGAATCAAATTGTTGATCACACATCAATTCACAGAGGGGCAAATGTAATGACCTAAAAATGGCCATCTAAACCCTAGAGTCCTAATCTCAATTGCTTATCAAGAAACCCTAATCTTAATTATTCTAAGTCCTAAACCAAATAGGCAATTCATCAAATTCAAGTTAATCTGACCTGAACCCTAGGTCCTAATTATTCATCGCACTTGATTAATTAATTAATTCCAAAAAATACATTACATTGGCAAATAAACCTTAAATTATTTATTTAATTGATATTCTAATATATTGATTAAATAAATTACTAAATTATCAATTAAATCCAAAAAACAAATTAAATCAAAATATGCATTTAGAATCTTTTAAATTATTAAAAATGCATATTATGCCATCAATTTCAGTTGAATGATTCTCAAATTGGAAACAAATATGTTTAATTTAGTTAACTCATTCTTGTCTATTCTCATTTTGGAAGCAATCTAGTTAACTGAAAATAGATTTTGGAAGTTTCCTAAATGACCGATCAGTCAGTTTTGTTAACTGACTCTCTTAACCAATCATTCTTCATGCACATAGATTGTGCTTCTTCAAATCAAATATGAGCCACTCTTTGGTTTTCAATCTTGAACTCTCGTTTGAGAGAGATTTCTATAAAAGTGAACCTCATTTCCTTCACAAAGGATCCTAACTTTTATTATCGTTATTATGCAGTTTTCATATTCTAGCATTCTACCATTCTTAATCATTTAGCATTGTTAATTGTTTTGAGTTATTTCCAAGCATTCAAATCTTTATAACTTAGAGCATACTTTGTTTTGGGCTTAAAATCAATTATCACACTTCAATTTGGTGCTCTAAAACTTATCTAATTAGCTTTGGATTAACTACAATAATCTTGCATTTTCATTTAGATTACTTATTCATCTAGCTCTTAAATCCTTCATTTAGAACATGTGTAGTCGTTGTTTCTTGCCATGATTTGAGAGAAAGATTTATACTCATGTCTACTAGAAGGCAATGACTCGATTTTGACTAATCTAGTTTGTTTGTTTGATCTCCTGTTCATTAGATTAATAATATAATGATCCATTAAGTGTGTGTTGGAGCTCATAGGTACCTTACACAAATTCACATGCACACTTGACTCTTATCGTCCCCATGCAACACTGCAAGTGGCAGAAATGGAATCATCCATTGACTTTGACCACTTATATGATCTAGTACAACCATGTAAATTATCCACATATAAATAATCTCAAATTTAGTACTTTATCATAAATATTCAGTAAATTAATCTCCTCATTATGTTTATATCATTGTAGGCCATGTTTTTGTTGTTATTGCACCTAAAGATAATGAAGAAGGGACAAGTTCTTATTTGTGTCATTGTGTTGAGACAAAAAATAATTTGGATCACTCGGTTATCGATGGTGAAGAATTAGAATACCCTATAGGACCAGTGGTTGTAACTGGTACATGACTTAGATGGTATGGTATGAAGAACCCTAGGTTGTGTTTGTTCAAGGATTGGGAGACACACAAGAAGATTATTCATTATTAGAACCTCATCGTTGCATAAAATGTCCACTTGATTAGATATGGAGGAAAACCATGCAATAAAACTCTTTGGAAGGTTCATGAGTCTGACCACGAGGCAATACTTGAGACAATAAAGGGTAGAGAAGATCCAGCTAGTTCATTGGACTAAATGGAGGTATAAAATGTTGTAATGTACATATAACTAGATTCTTTTTATAGGAAGAAATTGTTAGTCTTCAAAGGCACTAAGAGCAGGGGGTGAATCAGTGTACCCAGTAATATGAAACTCTTCTTAAATAGATTCCACAAGATCCAACATGAAAAAAGTAAATACAATATAGAAACTTAGCTCATAAACCATTCACACAAAGAAGACACAAGATACAAGAGTTTTCCCATGGAAACGTTTGTTAGAGGGAGAAAAAAATGTGTGGAATGGTATCCACAAATTTCACTAGTGCACCAAAGAAATTTGCCCTATTAGGAGAAGTTACAAAAACTATGTTAGGGGTATACCCGGTTAAGAATATTTTAGCCTGGTTAGAAGCTAATACAAGTCTTGTTAAAGATTACTCTATTAGGAGATTTCAAAATCCTTCTAAGAGTCACCTGGTTAAAGGATTTACACTTCAGATCCTGTTAATGATCCTGCTCACCCTGTTAGGAGTGACATAGTTAAAGGACTTTACTTGAAAACCTATTAGGTCTTGCCTTGAGATAGACCCAAGAGTGACTGATTTGATTATGACCTTCATGTATGATAGATCCACTTCAATTTTGCTCACAATGCTGCCTTATGCATCAAAAAACTTCATACTAACATAATCTCTAACCACTTCATCTAAAACATCTCAACATTAACCCTAAATAACAATTCATCCTTCTTTTATAATAACTTTATCTTAGTTAGCCTCCTTTCCTAAAACATTTTACACACTGACATAAAAATCAAATCCAATCATGCAAAAATGCATTGGTCAACTCAATAAAGTTAATCCAACATAAATCGGGTTGCAAACAATCAATTTCAAACATTAAATAGACTGAGAAACCGATCTAACGAAACTTGTTCTCCTATTCTTCCTGTCGGTGTCGCTTGAATCCTCAATAACTTACACAAATCTTTAAAATAACTAATGCGATCAAAGATATAGCAGTAGATGATAAATGTATGATCGCACATCATAACTCTACCTCTAACTTTAGAACTGATCGCCTTAATCTCACATACTGACATCTGCCCAGTTGACTGAACACTTAGTCATTTCTTCAATTAGATCTTCAACACCATTGGTAAAATTGATCTCTTGCCTCCAATACATCATGTTTCCAATAATGAAAAAACCAAAATACATTATCATGATCAACACTCAGATCATCTTCACTAAATGCCAACAATCTCGCCCTTTGGCATTGATGGCAACACTTAGAAAAAAAAACAAGAAATTTGCCTAAGTGTCTAATCTACTGTAGAAATGAAAAATACATTACATTGTAAAGCAGTAAATTAATTCCCAATAGATCAAAAGCTCCCCTAGTAATTACAATCATGTATACTACTCCCCTTAACCATTACAATTACATTTTGTATGAACTTAGCCAAATTTTAGCTTAAGTACATTATTACATTCACTCCCCTTTTGACAAAAATAACAAAGGTATGAAAAAGGTGTCAAACATTTGTATTAATATAAGAGTAGTAACACCTAATTAAATTTTTTTAGATGATATCAATTTTGGTTATTGATCATGCTATTGATATTCATGTTTTGTCACTGATGTCAACATATATTTCTGTGGAGAGGACAAACAGGCTACTTGACTGGCAGAAGTGTACGGACACCATACGGATGATTCAGTATGATTGAAGTTGGATTTATGTAGAAGGATGTGTGTTGACCTTATTCCTAAGGTCGCTTGGCTTTATGTTGCATATTGAGGATGTTACAATTGATTTGGTGAAGACTGGTTTCTAGACTGTAACTGTGATTCTAGACAAAGAAGGTCTCTGTGTTTTTGGTATATCTTTCTGGTGAAGATATTTTAGATGATGCAAGCTTACTGGTGGACAACCAACATATGTTGAAGTAATGGGTTGAGTTCAATTATTTTTTGGTTACTAGTGATGTTAGCTGTGGCGTGTATTCTGAAGGAGACCTATTTGTTGGCCGACTTCAAACATGTAGCAAGTAAAATGAATTGTGAGCGTGGATTGTGAATCTGGAAGCATAATTGATGGATTGTAAATGATGTTTACTTTTTATAGTTATTTTGTGTATCTTAGCAAGGGGTCAAAAAATTATTTGTATATTGGAAAGCCTTAATTGGCCGACCTAATTAATTATTTGTGTATTAGGAAAGCTTAACTGGCCGACCTAATGAATTATTGTAAGAGGGTATATATGAGTGATATTTTATTTTTGAAAAGATGTGACAGATATTGAAAGCTGGAAGAAGTGAAATTTGTGAGGCTTGTTTGGCTGCTGGATGTAAAGTAGAGTTTATGAGAACAGTACTTCATTGGAACTGACCAAGCAAAGACAATTGCTATCAAACAGTTCACTGGATTGTGTATTTGCTTTATACACTTGCTCGGATTGTAAATCATTGAGGGTGGTTTTAACCTTCTTTGGCCAGTGTGCCTTGGCAATGAGCCTACTATTTATTTTGACTCCTAACAGGGTCTGTCTCCTAACAAGGAATATGTACTGTAATGTTGTAACAAGCTCCTAACATGGCTAAATCTTTTAACATGGATACTATACTCTTAGTACATTATTTGTGGGTGTTAACTCCCACCGAGGTTTTACCTTTAATAGGGTTTCCTCGATAACAAATATTGTGTTATGGTGTTGGCATTTACTATATTATCATTTACATCCGCAGATTTAGTTTATAAAGTTTAATAATCTATATCACAACTGATTCACCCCCCCCTCTCAATTGTCTTGTGGAATTTTATTCCTAACACATTCTACTGAAGACATCACTAAAATTACCCTTCAAAAACTATAGATCATTGTCCCAATTTTCCAGTAGAATCTCCACAGTTGCAATCTGACCACTTAGCAAAAATGCTAATTCCTCAAGTCCATCTATTTTGTACACATTTGGAAATTCCAAAGTCTTCTCATCTTCCTTTACACCTTATTACAAAATTTCTAGTTTGGGGACCAAAAAACTCTGTAATTCTAGCAAGTTAGCAATTCTCTTGTCAACCTCATCCTTGTTGGACTTCAAATTATTGTTTATGTTGCTAACGTTGGAACCAATGCATTAGTGGATTCATGTATAGGATCAAAATTGACAAGAATTAATCTAAGCTCCTATTGAGCTTCACTCTTTTCCCTTTCTAAATCCTTCAATAATTGAGAGAAATCAGAGATAGATTTTAGAATCTTACCACCTTCAGTCAATGCACTCTTCAATTGGTTAACAACCAATGTAAGATTTTTATTATCTGTGACAATTGTCTGCGCCAACTTCTTTGACCTTTTCTTCTCATATACTTTTTTCTCTCTCAACATTGCTGCATCTTCTAAACTTTTCATCTCATCTCTGGTTGCAGGGACCAAATGAGCTAACTTCTCTATAGGTGTATCTTTCTCATCATACTTAACATTACTTAACATTTCTGAAAATACATCTTTGACAGTGAGTATTACTTGTGCTTCCTAGTGCATCCTTTTGTGTTTTTATTTTGAATTAATTTCCATAGAAAATTCCATCATCTCTTTAGGTCTCATTGTGATCAAGTCATTTTTTCCCTTAATTGATAGATCATCATCAATATTCATTTTGGACTGTGTGGGAGGAGTTACCTTGTATTTACTTTGTTCCTTTTCAGTATTTTCCTCCTCATTTACCTGTTTGTATTGAGTGTCACCATATGTTATTTCCTTTTCCTTCTCTTTATCTTGTTGTTTCACATCAATAGAACCTTGTCCTTATGTGTCATTGGTCATAGCTTGACCAGTACCTATTCTTACTAGTTCTTCTTCCTTTTGTGTCTCAAGCTCTTTATAATGTTCTTGTGTGTCCATTTTCTCATCCTGTACCTCTATGACAAGGATGTCTCCTGTATTTTCTATTCCATCTTTGAGTTCATCAATTGTGACCTATACACCATCAACAATAAATCTTTTAGTGGTCTTAGTTACCACTGGATCATATTCTTTTTCTTTCACTAGTTCCTCTTGAACATTCATGGAAGTTCCTTCACATTTATCTTTTGCCAAACCTAAATGTTTTCTTTGAATTTCCTCTATCTCATCCTTTGCTAATTGAGTCTCCCCAATCATCAGTTGTGTAGCCCTTTCTCTTGTTATGAGTAGAGTTCTTACCTCTTTGACCTTGTTATCTATTTCTTCCTTTGAAGAATCAGGCATTAGGCTCAACAAAACATACTTCACCATCTCTTTGTCCCTTGCAAGTGCGCTCTTCCATCTTGCATCAATTTTATTATATAATGTTACAGGAATTTGACCTTTCAATTCAATAGTTGCTTTGCTCAACTTATGCATGGTAAAAACTACAACATCTTCAATCATCTTTTGATCTTGTTCATTTACCTTGTCATAGAAATTTCTAACACAAACTAACACAACATACATCTTTACTCTAAGCACTATGTTTTCAAAAGAGATAAAACTTGTAAAATTAACTTCAACATATTTAGACTCAATAGATTTAGTAGTGGGAGAATCTACTACTTTGGATCTTTTACCTCTGGCCTTTAGTTCCTTTTGTTCATTCTTTGATTTTGTTCTCTCATTATCTTTATCAACAACTGTCTTAGATCTTTGTGCCTTTTGTTTCTTTCTTTTTCCAGTCATCTTTTTCAGTGCTTGGTGTCTCCTTGACTGTTGTAGGCTTATGCTTAGCACTCTCTATTGGTTTCTTCTTTGTAATGATAGGAGGAGAAGGTTTCTTCTTCTTCACTTGTGTTGCATTTATAGTCTATCGACTGGTCGGGGCACTACCAGTTGCACCAACAAATTCAACTTCATATACATCTCTAGCTGCACCAGATGTACTTGCTTTCTCTTCAAAATGCTTAGCTCTTGATTTCTCAACTTGCTCCTTTGTAAAACCCTTCTGAATCATGAATTTCTCAACATCCTTCTTCACTCTTCATTCAAATGAGTGGGAGTGGGATTCTCACATTGGTGAAGAATCTTGTGAAGAAAAAGACATTTATGTAGTCCAAGTTTATGCACCTATACTTAATGAGAGACAAATCTCTAGGGCTAGGGGACTTGAACTTGACTCGCAATGTATCAACAATATTTCTAGGGAGGAGATTCAGATATCAAACCATAGAGATAATCGAGAGGAGAGTTTCATTAATGATCTTGATCCCCTAATGGAAGGATTTAACCAATTCTCTATTCAGACCCTCACTACATTTGAGCCAAATCAACCCAACAACCCTTTACCTTTGATCCATCCTGAACTTATTGATTGGGATCAGACTAATCCAATTGAGATAGACACATTCCCTAGCTACCATGCCATTGCTATGTATCTCAATCCTATTGAACCTCAGACAAATTCCACCAAGAAATTTACTAACGAGGCTTCTACTTGAGGGGGTGTCAAGCCTTTCAGTCACAAAGTAAACAAAATAAAAGAAGAATCTAATGGTAAAAACCATGTTATGGCAACATTAGATCATAAAAGAGGAAAAATAAAGGACACATCTAGCAGTGAAAACCTCTTAGAGGTTCCTAAAGATAAATTACTTGGAACTCTTCCTAAACATTTTCAAGAAAGATCTTCTATATTGATAGAGCCAACTGAAGAACTCAGTATTGGCACCCAGGAAAATCCAAAAGTCATACATCTGGCAGCATCAGTTTTAAAAAAAGGAGAAGAAATAATTCATACAATTATTTAAGGAAAAAGCAACAACTTTGCATGGTCCTATGAAGACATGCCTAGGTTAGATCCTGATTTAATCATGCATCATTTGAATGTAGCCCCATAAGCAAAACTAGTGAAATAAAATTGAGAAAAATGCACCCCACGTGGCATTACTGGTAAAAGAAGAGTTGAAGAAGTTGTTATAGGCATGATTTATTAGAGAGATTGATTATGCGGAATGAGTATCCAATATTGTACATGTCTCCAAAATAGATAAAAGTATCTGCCTCTACACTGATTTCTGAGATTTAAATCTAGCTTGTCCGAAAGATGACTTTCCTTTATCAAACATTGATACCATTGTATATTTGAATATAAGACATACCATGTTATCATTAATGGATGGATTCTTAGGATATAACCAAACGAAAATTTCTCCTGAGGACCAAGACAAAATAAATTTCACATGTCCTTGGGGTACTTTTTGGTAGAATGTAATGTCATTTGATCTGAAAAATGTTGGTGCAATCTATCAGAGAGCCATGACAAAGATTTTCCATGATATGATGCACACCTTTATGGAGGAATATGTATATGAATTATTAGGGAAAACACTTACAAGGGAAGAACATCTCAACGTCTTAGATCAAATCTTTCAAAGGTTAGAACAATTCAAAGCGCGCTTGAATCCAAAGAAATGTGCTTTTGGTATCACATCCAAAAAGTTATTGGGGTATATTGTTTCATCTCAAGAAATAGAAGTAGATCCAACAAATGTGCAAGCCATTTTTAGAAATAGAATCGCCCAAAAATATCAGTCAATGAAGGTATCTACAAGGGAGGCTACAATCCATCAGGAGATTTATTTCACAATTGGCAGATAAATATGGACCATTCACTCAACTATTACACAAGAAAATGCAATACCGATGGGATAATAAGTGTGAAGACTCATTCCACATGTTGAAGGAATACTTGATGAGTCCTCCAATTTTAATGCCACCAATACCAGGAAAACCCCTTTTATTATATTTTTTAGTTACTGAAAAATCATTGGGGGCATTATTAGCACAACATGATTCAAAAGGAAAAGAGAGGGCAATATACTATACAAGTAGAACCTTGGTCAGCTATGAGATCAATTGCATGAAAATCGAGAGAGCCTTCCTAGCAGTAGTCTTTGCATTACAAAAATTGAGACATTACATGTTAGTGCACCCCATCAAGTTAATAGCAAAGACAAATCCATTAAAATACCTTTTGAGAAAAGCTGCCCTAACAGGGAGACTTGAAAAATGAGTATTAATCCTAAGTGAATTTGATCTTTAGTATATGGATAAAAAAGGCTATCAAAGGATAAGTGATTTCCAACCACGAGCTGAAGCCCTGACGCAAGATGAAAATCCTTTGCACATTGAATTTCCTGATTCAACTATCCTTTTATTTACATCAACACTATGGCATTTCTACCTTGATGGTTCCTACACTCAATATGGATATGGAGCGGGTATTTTATTTGTCACTCCAAAAGGATGCACTATTCCTAATTCATACAAGTTGATGTTCCCTTGCACTAACAATATAGAAAAATATGAGGCTTTAGTGAGTTGTTTGAAAATTCCTCTTGAATGGAAAATAATAGAACTACATGTTTATGGGGACTCTTAATTTATCATCAATCAAATAAATGATGTTTATCAAACCAAAGATGATAAAATAGTACCATACAATCATTCATTTTGCATAGATGGGGATACAGTCCCATAAATATTGGAATAAAACTTTAGCTTCAAAATAACAAATGAGCAAGCAACACAAACAACATTTCATAACACTAAAATATCAAATGTCTTGAAAATCAACCTTGACAATCCGCATCTAGTGAGCCAAACAATCAAACTTCAAACCAAAACTAGAACAATAACTGGATGATCAACTCTATATAGTGATCTTGATTGCCATAGCATAATTATTTGTCAATTATCATTTTAATTTCTTTGGTTATCATGTCTCTTGAGTACTTATGTGATGCCTCAAGCTAGAGAAACATTAAAAAAACATGATATTTTCTTTGTTTGCTGCTTGTGAGTTCATTCTTAATATTATGCAAGATCATCTAAGGACATGAACTTCAAAGAGTCATCGAGGACATCATGAAATTTCATAAGAAAGGAATAAACTCTTGTTTGTTTACGCAAGTAATTCTCAGGTCATATTGGTCTAATCATACCTCGATGCTTGTGTTAAATTGCAAAATCAAAACCATGTAAGGAGTACTTGGGTCATCATGGTTTAAATTTACCATTGATGTTTGTACTTACAACATTTTAAAAAGCTCAATGATGAAAAAAGCACAAAAATATGATCAAAGGATGACATCGTGGCATTTAGTTTGCATTCATGGTAGATTGCATCGTTTCTTAGCAAAAAGGAGGGGACCTTTTCTTTCAAAAAATTTGATCCTAAATTGATGGAGTACCTTTGACATTAACCAAAAATAAATGCATTTCATCTCAGTGTTTAGATTGCATTAGTTGCATTTAAGTTTCATTTAATTGCATTTCATATCATTAGTTTTATTTAAGTTATACTTTTAGGTTAATTTCATTTCATCCCTTTAAAGTACATTTCATCCCATCATTTAAGGTGCATTTAATTCCATCTAGTCGCATTTAGATTGCACATTAATTCCATATTAACTTCACTTAGGCTTCATATCATTACATTAAAATTTGCATTATCATTGGATATCATTTTAGGTAGAACATTTAGGTTGCATTATCATTATCATTTAATTTTCATATCCTTTAGATTCCACTTCATTACATATTTTCATCAAGTTAAGTTTCATAACTCATCTCCACATGCATTTCATTAGGTTTGCATTTAATTACATGTATTACACTTAGGTTGCACTTCCTCATTTAGTATCCTTTAGATGTCATGACTTTTCATCATAGTTGTGTTCATTTCACTTATATCTCATATAATTGCACATCACTTCATAATGAAATATTATTTTCATATCATTTAGAGTACATATCATATCTATTAAGATGCATTTGTATATCATTTAGCTTTGTGTTAATTTCATTTAGGTTTCATGTTACTTAATCACATTGCATATCATGTAGTTTTCATGTCATTATTATTTCATTATCATCTCACTTCATATAATTACATTCATGTCATATCATAGCTATCAATCCATTACATCTTTAGGATCATCATATGCATTAATTTCATATCATCTAGTTTCATTAAATATTAGACTCATTTCACTCACATTTATATGCATTACATTTAAAATCATTTTGCATCATTTGTATCACCATCCATCATTACATCATGCATTCATTTACATACCATTTCATCCTAACATATCACATAAAGATCATACATTGCTTTTTCATTTGCATAATCAAAATCACCCACATCACATCACATTATTTCATGCATAACACATCATTTCACCTCATAATCAAAAGCATTTACATAGCACATTCCATTTACATCATGGTCAACATGAAAATATAAGTCATTTCATAAAGTCCATTTTACATATATGCATCATCCATCCTTATAACATCTCATTTTGCATAATACATCCTTCACATGTACACATAGAATTATAACACATATGCATATAGAGACATAAGAGACATCATATAACCAACATAAGAATCACATATGAATATAGACTCCACCACACACACATCTATAAGAATCATAAAAAAGACCATCATAAATGCATAAACTTAATCATAATTGCATCCATAAATAAGTGCATGAATGTCAAAGAGTCATCGAGGATATCATGAACTTTCATAAGAAAGGAATAAACTCTTGTTTGTTTACACAAGCAATTCTTAGGTCATCTTGGTTTAATTATACCTCGATGCTTGTGTTAACTTGCAACATCAAACCCATGTAAGGAGTACTTAGGTCATCATGGTTTAAATTTACCATCGATGTTTGTACTTACAACATTTTAAAAAGCTCAATGATGAAAAAAAGCAGAAAAATATTATCAAAGGATGACAATGTGACATTTAGTCTTGCATTTAGTTTGCATTCATGGTAGATCACATGGTTTATTATAAAAAATGAGGGGACCTTTTCTTTCAAAAATGTTGATCCTAAATTGATGGATTACCTTGGAAATTAACCAAAAATAAGTGCATTTCATCTCACTGTTTAGATTGCATCAGTTGCATTTAAGTTACATTTTTAGGTTAATTGCATTTTATCCCTTTAAAGTGCATTTACTCCCATCATTTAAGGTGCATTTCATTCCATCTAGTCACATTTAGATTACACAATAATTCCATATTAACTTCACTTAGGCTTCATATCATTCCATTAAGATTTGCATTATCATTACATATCATTTTAGGTAGCACATTTAGGTTGCATTATCATTATCATTTAATTTTCATATCTGTTAGATTCCACTTCATTACATCTTTTCATCAAGTTAAGTTTCATAACTCATCTCCACATGCATTGCATTAGGTTTGCATTTAATTACATGCATTACACTTAGGTTGCACTTCCTCATTTAGTATTATGTAGATGTCATGACTTTTCATCATAGTTGCATTCATTTCACTTATATCTCATATCATTGCACATCACTTCATAATGACATATTATTTCCATATCATTTAGAATGCATATCATATCTATTAAGATGCATTTTCTATCATTTAGCTTCATTTTAATTTCATTTAGGTTTCATGTTACTTAATCACATTGCATATCATTTAGTTTTCATGTCATTATCATTTCATTATCATCTCACGTCATGAAATTGCATTCATGTCATATCATAGCTATCATTTCATTACATATTTAGGATCATCACATGCATTAATTTCATATCATCTAGTTTCATTGAATATTAGATTCATTTCACTCAGATTCATATACATTATATTTAAAATCATTTTGCATCATTTGTATCACTATCCATCATTACATCATGCATTCATTTACATATCATTTCATCCTAACATATCACATAAAGATCATACATTGAATTTTAATTTGCATAATCAAAATCACCCACATCGCATCACATTATTTCATGTATAGCACATCATTTCACCTCATAATCAAAATAATTTACATATCACATTGCACTTACATCATGGTCAACATAAAAATATAAGCCATTTCATAAAGTCCATTTTACATATAGGCATCATCCATCCATATAAAATCTCATTTTGCATAATACATCCTTCACATGTACACATAGAATCATAACACATATGCATATAGAGTCATAAGAGAGATCATATAACCCATCATAAGCATCACATATGCATATAGACTCCATCACACACACATCTAGAATAATCATATAAAAGACCATCATACATGCATAAACTTAATCATAACTGCATCCATAAATAAGTCCATAGTGCATCCATCATATAGAACCATAAATAAATCATCCTCATATGTATCCGTACATGTCATAAACTGCACAATGCAAGCAAAAAGAAACAAAAATATAGGCATGCATATACATCCACCACTGCATCTCATATAACTTATCCCAAAAATATATAATGTTCAAGTACAATGACATCCAAAAAATATGATATATCAAAGTACATGGGGATCACAAGGGAAACATAATCAAGTGTCAACAATATACAAAATCTATATATCAAGTAGGAAGTGGCTATGTAGCGGATAAATGGTCCCTGATTTGACCATTTGTTAGCATTTTTTAATTAATTTAAAAACCATGCAGCAGTTGCTTTTAATTTTTAAATTAATTAAAAAATGCTAATAAATGGTCAAATCAAGGACCATTTATCGGCTGCATAGCCATTTCCTATCAAGTAAGGGGCATCAATCATCAAGAGGAATGTGTACACATATCATGAACCAAGAGAGAAAGGCATGGATCCCGCTTGAGGGTGTCAGCCTTGACATCATACCACCACCTAGGATGGTCCCACACCACCTGTACCTACACCTACATCCGGATCATGTGGTGGTCTGGATACTAGACCTGTCACAATGTGCACCTCTATCTATCCTCTTTGTGATGCCCTCTATTTTCTTGTTATAATCTTTCCTTGGTGAAATATATTATAAACCAAGGTAGTTTAGTTTAATTTATTATGTAAGTAGGAGATTCCTATAGAATCCCTACATAAACACATGTCCTCTTGTCCATGTGTGAGGACATATTATTTATTTGTAATTTCTTTTATTCTAGATTCCTCCTTAAGAGGAAATAGCACAAGTGGCACACACACATTATGAATGTGGCTCACATGCACATGGGAGTTACATGCAACTCCTTTCTTCTCATCTCTACATATGAGATGCTTCTTTTCTTTTTCCTACTCACTTTTACATTCACTCACTTTTTCACACATTCACTTGCAACACTTAGTTTCTCTTTCTCTTGAAGCATTGTATGATCATTTTTCTCTCATTCTCTTCCTCTCTCTCTCTTAGGCTTTTTAGCCCATTCTTAATAATATCACGGGGTTTTTTTTATGCTTTTCCCCCTTCAAAACTTCTTGTCTCCTTTGTTATTTCATTTTGGTGTATGC